>PVLA01006445.1:43498-53666 GCA_004027455.1 Hydrochoerus hydrochaeris | reverse complement strand
TCCCTTCCCTGTTGTCCACGTTTCCTCCGAATCACGATGGTGAGGGAACTCCACCCTCTCCTGCCTGCTCTTGTCACTGAGGTGTAAGCAGGCTGCATATGCCTGCCCCTCCCCACCGGGCCAGCCAAAATTCAGGGGTCAGTGTGTGCTAGGCGCAGGGAATCAATTTGGGACATCTCATTGGGTCCTGGCCAGGGGTGCGGCCCAGTCCAAGCAAATTGCATGAATCTGCTCTGGGGAGGGAGAAACCAACTGAAGTCACTGTCACTCCCAGTTCAGGCTCCTCTTGCCTGATTCCAACATGTCACCCACCTGGTCGCGCCCTTCCTTGAAGGAGGTTTCACTCCCAGCACTGACCATGGATCAATGAAGGTTCTTCCACCGGCTCTGCTCTCCACTCTCCACTCTCCACTGGGCTCACCAACCCCTGACTTCAACACTGCCATTCTTCCTGTGAGTGGCGGCAGGAACGAGTTTGGGCAGCTCTGCCTGCTGGTGCGGATTCGAGCTGGTGCAATCTTGGCGGGTCATCATGAAAACGCTGTGTCCCTTTAGTTTTTAGGTGTTTCAGTTGTAGTCCTGAAGTATTTGATGAGCTTTTTGAGGTTTTAATTTCTTCCTGTGTCAAGAGGATCAATCTCCCTCTGTCTGGGTCTCTCCAGGGTGTTTTATTCTGGCATATGAATTGTTTCTCCTGGGAAGCTTTGTATTCTGTTGCTCATTGATCAGCCATCTTGTCTTTTCCTCCATCATAGTAGTTTTATAGTTCAGTGTTGAATCAGGATTGTGATGCTCCCTGCCTTGCCTTTGTTGCCCAGGATTGCCTTTGATATTCTAAGTCTCTTCAGGTTCCAGATTAATTTTAGAATGGTTTTCTCTAATTCTGTGAGATCTACTTTTGGAATTTTGATCAGAATTGCATTGAATCTCTATAACAGTTTTTGGAAGTATGACCATTTTCACTTTATTTGTTCTTCCTACCCAAGAACAAGGGATGTTTTTTCCACTTTATGATATCCTCTTCAAGTTCCTTTTTTATATACTATAGTTTTTAATGTAGAGGTATTTTATATACTTCATTAAATTGATTCCTAAGTATTTCACTTTTTCAGATGCTATTGTGAAAAGGTATTATTTCTCTAATTTGTCTCTCAGTGAGTTTGTTATTTGCATAGAGGAAGATTACTGATTTTTGAGTGTTGGCTTTTTATCCAGTTATGCTACTGAATTTGCTTATTAAATCTAGTAGTTTTTAGTGGAGTTTTTGGGGTCTTCGATGTAGAGTATCATATCATCTGTGAATAATGATAATATAACTTCTTCCTTTCTTATCTTTATTCTTTTTATTTCTTTCACTTGTCTAATTGCTCTGGCTAGAATTTCTAGGCCTATGTTGCATAAGAGTGGAGGCAGTGGACATCCTTGTCTTGTTCCTGATTTTGTCTGTTTAGTATGACGTTGGCTGTTGGTTTGTCATAGATGGTTTTTATCAGATTGCAAAAGATACAGGCCAGTTGAGAGAGATACAAATCCAATTTTCTGTTGGATTTTTATTATGAGTGGGTGCTTTACTTTGTCAAAAGCATCTATTGAGACAATCATGTGATTTTTGTCTTTGGTTCTCTTAGTATGGTTCTGTTACATTTATTGATTTGCATATGTTAATCTATCCCTGCACACCTGGGATGAATCCCACTTGGTCATGGTGTATAATCTCAATGATGATTTGCTGCATTCAGTTTGTCATTGTCTTATGAGGATTTTTTCATCTATGTTAACAGGGAGATCGGTCCATTTTTGTCTGATTTTGGTATCAGGGTAATGCTTGCTTCCAGGAATGAATTTGAGAATATTGCTTTCCTTTCAATTTCATTAAAGAACTTGACAAGTAGTAGTGTGAGGTCTTCTCTAAATTTATTGTAGAATTTTAGCAGTGAATCTGTCAGACCCTGGGATTTTCTTTGGTGGTAGGCTTTTAATTATACATTCAATTTTATTGATATTGTTGTATTTAGGATTTTTATATCTTCTCAATTTAGCATTGGTAACTCATATATATCTAGGAATCTGTCCATTTATTCTGTATTTTCCATCTTATTGGAATGCAAGTTTTCAAAGCACATATAGGTGTCCTTTTGGATTTCTGCTGGGGCTGTTGTGATTTTATCCTTTCTTTTCCTAATTACATGAGTTTGAATCTTTTTTTCCTCTTTTTCTGATAAGATTGGATAATGGTTTATCAATTTTACTTAATCTTTCAAAAAACCAACTCTTTGATTTACTGATTCTTTGTATTGTTTTTTAGACTCCAATACATTAGTTTCTGCTCTGATCTTTATAATTTCTTCTCTTGTATGAGCTTTTGACTTAGCCTGCTCTTCTTTTTCTAGAAGTTTGAAGTTCACCATTAAGTTGTGTATTTGTGCTTGTTCTGTTTTCCTGATATGAGTATTCACTTATGTAAATTTTTCTCTTAGGTCTGCTTTCATTATGTCCCATAAGTTCTGGTATGTTGTATTGTTGTTATCATTTAATTGTAGAAACTGTAATTTCTTGTTTAATTTCATCTGCAATCCATTGGTTGTTCAGTAGGATGCTAATTAATTTCCATGTGTTTATGAATTGCTTGTGGTTTCTTTTGCCATTTATTTCTGATTTCATTGTACTATGGTCTGATAATATGCATGGGATAATTTCAATTCCTTTGCATTTACTTAAGTATGTTCTATGAACTAGTATTTGGTCTATTTTGGAGAATGTGCCACATGCAGCTGAGAAGAATGTGTATTCTGATGTTGTGGGTGGAACACTCTGTAGATATCTATTAAGTCCATTTGTTCAAAAGTTTGGTTGAATCCTAATATTTCATTGTTGATTTTTTGTCTAGTTGATCTGTCTTTTTGTGACAGTGGGGTATTAAGATCCCCTAATACAATTGCATTGTGCTTATTTAATTTCTCATCTCTTTTAGTAGTGGGTGCACTGGTATTTGTTAGATATACATTTATGATTGTTATTTGTTCCTCTTGGATTGTTCTGTTTACAAGGATGTAGTGTCCTGTTTCACCTGTCTTAGTCAGTCTTGGTTTGAAATTCACTTTGTCTAAAATAGAATAGATATCCTTGCTCTTTTCTGGGTTCCTGTTATATGGAGTATTGTTTTCCATGCTTTGACATTTAGCCTACAAATTTCTTTTTGAATTAGATGTGTTTCTTATATGCAGCATATTGTTGGATCTTGCTTCTTGATCCATTTTTCCAGTCTGTGTCTTTTGATGGTGAATTGAGACCATTAACATTGATGGTGATAACTGATATATATTGACTTATCCTTGTAATATTATTTTCCTGTTGTAGGATCCTTCCTTTTCCCCCTCCTGTTAAATTGTTTGCCTTGCCTGGTGGATTCCTTCTGTTGTGGTTCATGAAGTTGTAGCCTTGTTATCTTTTTCTAGAATGTCCTTCAAAACAGTTTGGAGTGCTGGTTTGGTTGTCATAAATTTCTTCAGATGTTCTTTGTCATGAAAGTATCTTATTTCTCCATCAGCTTTGAAAGAAGTTCTTGTGGGGTACATCAATCTGGGTTGAGGTTTGTTTTCCTTAGAATTTGAAATACTTCACTCTAAGTTCTCCTTGACTTGAGGTCTTGTGCTGATATGATGAACTTTCCTTCATAGATGATTTGTTTTTTTTCCCTACAAGCTTTTAAGATACCGTTCTTGTGTTGAATTTCTGGACTTTTGACTATGATATACCTGGCTCTCTCTTTCTCTCTCTCTCTCTCTCTCTCTCTCTCTCTATATATATATATATATATATATACACAATATTTGATGTGGCTAATTGGAGTTCTATATAACTCACTTACCTATAGGTCAAATTCTTTACTTATCTGTAGGTCAAATTCTTTTTCTCTACTAGAGAAATTTTCTGCTATGATGTGGGTGAATATATATATATATATATAATTTGTGCTATCTCCTGGTTTTTCATTGACTCCAATCAATCTTAAATTATTCTTTACCTCATGTAGCAGGTCCTGGATTGAGTTCTCATGGTCCCTTGCTATTTTTAAGAAATATTTATTTTCATGACCACTAACTGTAAGCCTTTCTTCTATAGCTGAGATCCTGTCCTCACATTGGCTTAATCTGCTGTGTATACATTCAATGGAATTTTTATTCCCCTGGATATCTGCTTGACTCTGCATATGGATTCCATTTCTTTCCTACATTGATTATTCATAGTTTCCATAATTTTCTAAAGCTTCTCTCTCTTGCTCATTTTTTTTTCCATATCTGCTCTAGAGTCACAAAGAATGGTTTTCATTGTGGTGTGGACACCATCTCTGCAGTTATCTGAGAAATTCTGATTTGACTTTTTCTAGAACCTTATTCAATTGTTTTGTTGTTACTACTTCACAGCACTCACATGGGTGACTTTTGGATTGTCTCACCTCTTTGGACTCTGGGTTTGCCTTTGGTGAACTGGATGTCTGAGGTTGCATATTGTTTAAGTGTTTTCTCATTTTCTTTTCTTTTTTAAATTTAATTTCTGGGGTGATGCTCATACATTGCCTATGATACATTGCTTTATTTCTAGTCTTTAGAACCCTCAGGAAATGAGTACTTGTCCAACATATCTTCCAGGTGTAGCTGGTTTTGGTGTTTTGAGTCTATGGCAAGATCTTACCTCTTTAGTTTGTTGAGGGTCAGAAATTGCTGTGGCAACATTTTTTTCTATTTTGAAGGTAGCAAAATACAACAAAACAAGGCAGCACAAAGCCAGTGGAGACAATGCAGTGAAACTGGTATAAAACTTCAGAGTATAATACTGGGATAACAGTAATGGGTACCATAGTATATCTCGTTATTGTCACAATAGTTGTCCATTCAATCAGGTATAGCAAAATCAAACCAAACCAGAACATTATAAAACCTATCAAAACAGAATACTTAATAGAGCAAAACAATTAATCAGAGCAAAAGAAAACAGTGACAAAAATATTGGATTTCAGAGACAGATAGAAGGAAATCCCCCATGTTTGCTATATGACATACTGTCATCCTCTCAATAGATGCTCAGTCTCCTGGGCCCAAGCCTGAAAAATCAACCAAACAACACAAGCATTTAGTTACTTTTTGTACCTCAGTTGCTATAACTCAGCCTGTCCTTTGAACAAGCTGGTTGCTTATGTTGGGTGTGGGAGGGTGCTAACAGGTTCATAGGAGTCGCTATGTGTCTTCTCTCTTCCTGGATTACACATGGCTTGGGGGATTTACCAGAAAGGCTGGCTAATTGGCTTCTTGGTGGGTTTCTGCTAGTTCCAGCATGGCTGATTCTTGGGAGGTGCTGACCTTTTATTCTTTTTGGACCCTGCAGAGCTTGTGTTGTTTTGTTTTTTGCTGGATGTTGAACCCAGGGCCTTGTGCTTGCTAATAATGTGCTCTGTGACTGAGTTCCTTCTTCATCCTCTGTAGAGGTTTTGGTTAGTATTGCAACTAAAATATCCATTTTTGCTGAGAATTAAGATTTAGTAACTTTTTAATGTTAAAAGAACATAAAAACATGTATTTGAGAAGAAAAATTGAGCAAAAATTTTTTATGTCCTTATATGCTTAATAATGATCAGCATTCTTTTCTATACTCAATACATTTCTAAAGACAAAGCTAAGGAGTGGCACGACAACAAAATAAACCATGCAAGGTTTTGTTTTCAAATAGTAGAGGAGAGAGAACTAATATATGTGTGATGATAACAGTGAAAACCAAAAATGTTCTTAAGAGTGACACAGAGCCACACAGAGCTGTGGCCATTATGAAAAGGGAGAGATTATCTATAATTGGCAGGAATAAGGAAAGTTTCATGGCAAATGGGAAGGCTTACAAGTAATCTCCAAAGGGAATTCTTCCTGTACTATCTTAGAGTCTAATGAGGATCTTTTCTTCCAAAGTATAACAAAGGCTCTTACCAAGACAGGGGGCAGAAAGAATGAGGTATTAAAGGGTCCTCATTGACAAGAACTTAGCAGTTACCACTCACATTCTTTACTCAGATTTGTTGGTTTGTTGCATTCACTCACTCATTCATTTATTCATCAAATATTTTCTGGAGCACTGTGCTCTAGCAATTGGAGCTAAAGTATTCAACAGGACAGACATTGTGCAGTCCCTTACTATCACATGTTCACTGAGAAGGTAGACATTAAATAACCACATAATATACAGTAAAAAAAAAAAAACTTCTATGAAGGAAAAGGAGCTCTGAGAATGTGGAGCTGTGATATCTGGCTAGGTCTGGGAGGAGGAAAGCCTTCACAGATTACTAATTGCAACAGAAGAATAAATAGAAAATTACTTAAAGAAAAGCCCAGTTATAGAGGCTTTGGTCAAGGGAAATGCAAGATTAAAGGCCTTGGAATGAGAAAGTGAATGTGGCCAGAGCACAAAGAAGGGGAGAGAGGGAACTACTAAAATCTCTGTACTTATTGCCATACTTTATATAACACTGAATTTTTCTCCCTAAGATCAGGTTCTTCCCTTTTCTATTCAACATTGTATGAGTTCTAGACAAAACACTTCTGCAAGTAAAAGAAATAAAAGGCACCTATGCTGGATAGAAAGAATCTATCTTCATATAGATATGTAGATCTTGTATATAGAAATCTTAGGGGTAGTCACAAAGAAACACTAGATGTAATAAGGATGTTCAAGAACTTTGTAAAATATAAGATAAAGATTTGAATATCAATTGAATTCCTATATGCTAGAAATGACAGTCTGAAAGTGTAATTATAGAAACAATTGAGGGTTGGGGATTTAGCTCAAGGCATAAGCACCTTGCAAGCGTGCGGTCTTGAGTTTGATTCCTGGTATGGATAAAAAAAATAAAAATAATTGAAATTATAACAGCATCAAAGCAACAAAATACTTAAGAATAAAATGAATCAAAGAAACACAGTAATTTCATTTGGGAAACAACAAAACATTATTGAAGGAAATTCCTATCTAAATCATCAGAAAACCATCCCATGTTCATGGATTAGAAGACGTGTTGTTAAGATAACAGTGCTTTCTAAAGCAATCTAGAGATGCAATGAAAATTTGTCAATCCAGATGCCTTCTTTGTAGAAATTGATGAACTGATCCTAAAATTCATTTAGAAATCCAACAGATCCATAATAACCAGATCCAGAAAAACAAGAAGAAGGTTTGTAGATTAACACTTTCAAAAATCATTGTAAAATCATAGTAATCAAGGCAATGCCATTTCAGCTTAAGGACAAACATGGATCAATGGAATTGAAAAAAAGAATCCAAAAACAAACCTTTATTCTCTCATTGGTTGAGTTTTGATTGGAGTGCCAAATTCCTCCAAGAGTTAAAGAATTTACTGTTAGTAAATTTGCTATTACTTAAACAATTGTTACTAAATTTTGAAAAATTGATGAAGGATATTAAAAATATTCCCTCCAAAAGTTATAAAAGTGGCAAATAAATGCATGAAAAGTGATCATTAATCAATAGGAAAATACAAATCAATACTTACAGAGTGATATCACTTTATACCTATTAGTATGGCTAAAATCAAGAAGTCATAAAACAACAAGTATTGATAAGAATGTAGACAAATTAGATTTTCTTGTGGTGAGATTATAAAATGGTACAAGTGCAGTGGAAAATAGTTTGGCCATTTTTCAAAAAGTTAAAAATAGAGTTACTAATACCCAGCCATTCTACTTCTAGGTATTTAACCAAGAGAAATGAAAGTACCACATCTATGTGACATATGAGAGAAAGTCATTCATAGAAATACATTTTGTCCCAACACACTCAACCCCAGCAGTGATGGAGGAGGAGTTTTTACCTATTTTACCAAGCATTTAACATAACCCTGGCACATGCAGCTGCAGAGCACACCGTAAAATGAAGCTGGTGTAAAGTTGGAATTAAACACTGGTCATGGAGATATCTCAGAGAGACCTGCAGCACAGTTACTTTATCTGAAGCAGTTTATACACTGACTTAACATGGGAAAGACCAGGCTTAGTAACTCTCTCCAGTTTCCAGCTAAAATATCCCCCTCCTTCCTTTGCATCTTTATTTCGCTCAACTTGACTGCATTCAACTCCCAGACTAAGCAAGGTTCATTCTCTTTTCAAGCCATGAGTACACTATGAACATGGTGTCATATAACTTTCATAAAATCCTGTCAAGTCAAAATTGTTAATGATATTTTATAGATGAATACACAGAATCACAGAGTTTCTACTAATCGGCTAAAGAGCTCCTAACAGTTGAGTGGTGATGCTGGGATTTTTACCCAGATTTATTTGCTGTGTACACTTTTGGTTATTATTATTATTTTTTTGTAAGATCAGTCACATAATCTGAAACTCCCAGAGCAAAATAAAACTGCAAGGCCCTTTGTTAAAAAAGTAATAACAGTTTCATGGGCTCTTTCTTAGATGAAGAATGGGGACTTTTGAAAGCAGGCCACACACCTCTGAAGCCACTCCAACATCCATGTTCCTCCAGTTTGCCTGCAACAAGAGCTACCACGGGAGGCACATTCATTTTACAAATTCCTGTGTCTGTCTTTTGGAAGATCTCAGGTAGGGCAGTTGAGTGGAGCCCTGGAATTAGTGTTAACAGATGTCTTTAGTGATTCTTTTTTTTTTTTTTTTGTCAAAGACATGGGATAAATTGTACTGTGCCGTGCATCCTGGCTGATTTGGGAAACTTCTTTGTGCATGGCTCTGTGATCAGCACTGTGGGTGCATGTGTACTCGAGGTGAAGCGGGGCGCATAATGGTGCTGTGGGAGATTCAAGATACATCACTCGTCTTCCAAACTTGCCTCTTTCTACACCTCAAAAACCTGGAATGTGGCTCTATTTTCCCCAAACTTGGAACTGCCTGAATTTTAAAGCACTGCACAATTTATTCAGAGGAAGCCTTTCAAGAAGGAGTGGGAGCTAGGCCGCAGGATTCTAATCTTGAATATTCAGGGAAAGCAGCATGTCCTATTCAACACGGCTGATCAATAATGAGTGCATTCACACTCTAAATGTGTGCATTATGTACAGATACAAAATATACAATGCCCCCAAAACAGGGAAAGACATTTCTGATTGAATTTTTTTGTTTGGGTTTATAAAAATAACTTGTGGTGCATCAATTACTCTCCATTTCCATGGATACAGGCAATACTTTATTATGTAACTCTACAGCTGTGCCGGTTTTTAATATAAAAACCAGATTTTTTCATCTATTTCTCTTTCATAGTTACTGAACTGAGATAATAACATCTTTTACCTATGAATGTATTCAATCCCCCCCCACAATCCTGCAAACTATTATTGATTAGAATTTCATTTTGTGGCTTTTGTAATAAAATCTCCAGTAAATGTTACCATTGCAGGCAGAGGAAAAGAAGAGTGGGGGAAGGTCATTCTTTACGTGCACTGTGTGTAAATGTAGATGTATAAAGAGTGCAGTGTGTGTGTGTGTGTGTGTGTGTGTGTGTGTACATGCATGTTCTCCCACATCTAACAAGTTAACACTTGGGCATAGTGCCGACTTCCAATTGGCTCTAGGGCAGCTTTCAAATGAGTGTTTATTACATTTGAGATATTTCTCTACCTTTTTTGTTTCTTAAACAAAGAACTCACTGCCACGCCTTTAAAGAACACAATTCTTTCTCTGCAGTTCCACAATTTGCAATTTAGTGTTATTGTTTCTACCTTCTTAATGATGCTCAAAGTCCACTGATGACCCTGGACTGAAATGGCCTCCCACCATTCTAGCAATGATTGGAGTGGAGGAAAGGATGAGAAAAGGAAGAGAGAATGTGGCATGGAGATTCGAGTTAGAAGCAGGAGAAGATAAATGGGAGAGTGGAGCTGGATGGGGTTGGAGGGTCTTCAAGGCATGTTTCTTCCTGCGCAAATGATGAGCCATTAAAAATTCTTCCACTAACAACACACATACTTGTGTACACAGGTTTCATCTTGGGGCTTGGAAAGAATCTGTGAGTTCAACAGCTCCTTGGAATTTGTGTAAGAATGATCTATTTGTGTACACACTCTTTTGGAAGACAGTCCCTTCCCTTCCCTTCCCTTCCCTTCCCTTCCCTTCCCTTCCCTTCCCTTCCCTTCCCTTCCCTT
>PVLA01006445.1:0-43398 GCA_004027455.1 Hydrochoerus hydrochaeris | reverse complement strand
TCCACGGTGGGATTCCACTTGTGATCTTTCTGCTTCAGTCACCCAGCATGCTGATATTACAGTTATGTGCCACCAAACCCAGCTTGGAGGACAGGATTTACTCTGGGGAGATTTGGGGGTGTCTGTCTTTCTTATAACAACTTTCAGAGTGACTATTCTCCCTTTTAACAACAGAAGCAGCAAAGAGAGAGTGGTGGTGTTTCCTCAGTCATCCGGATCATGGTGATTTACCTAACAGTGCCTACTTGATCCTTCTTGAGCCATCCTTGAGGATTTCTCACTCCAGAGGGAAGAAAGCAGTTGTGTCTTTTTATGTCAGAATCAGCCTGTCTCTGCCATTCTGCTCAAACCCATGTACAACAGAAAAGAATCAAACTATCAGAATGAATCAGCTGGGCATGGAGGTACATACCTCAATTCCAGCACTGCTTTGGCAGAGGCAAGAGGACTGCTCTGAGTTCAAGGCTGGCTTAGGCTACCTAGTGATTTCAAGGCCAGACTGGAATACACAGACCTGTAGATCCTACCTCAAAAAAAAAAAAAAAAAAAAAAAAGTGAAAGAAGCCAGAGCCAGAGCCAAAGACTAAGAGAGATCATAAAAGACTTAAGAACATTCCAATAGTGACCCTCTGGGTCACTATTGTCCCTCTAAATTTCAGTCAATATACAACCCTTTTTGGCACAAGCTCATTCCTCTTGAAACCTGTCACTGACACCTGACAAGATCTTGATGAGACAGAATCAGGTTGCATCAGATTTGCATGCCCCCAATGGGGTGATAACACCAGTGTGAGACCTCCAGTCCCTGTGATCATCTTAAATGTTATTGTTCCTGAGAAGGGTAGCTTGGAAAGCGATAAGCAAACCAGGGTGTGACTAGGAAGGAGTTGATTGAATGTGCTCTCATTGGTAAGATCCTAACAGTGACAGTGACTACTTGACAGTTTTCTCGACTAGTTCCTGGTTGCTGCTACTAACTTTGAGCAAGGACCTACTAAGTACCATATGCATGGTGGGTACATGACGATGGCATGGGAAGGAATGAGGGTGTAACCCACACTTCCAACTTGACCCTGGCATTCTTTCAGTCTCTGCATGAACTCAACCTACCTGCCTCAGCTTCTCAACTCCATGTAGCTTTGCCACTCATCAGAGTCGAGAGGCCAAAAAAATCACATCTGCAGTCCCTGATTGAGGTTCTTGAATGGTCTGTGTTTTGTTGTAGGTTGAGGATAAATTTCCTAAATAATCACTGTGGAGGAATAAATATCTAAAGATGAGTTGATCCTCCAGGGACAAGGAGGTATAGCTATTAGGCAACTGTAAAATAATTTAGGAGTTAAAAGAAAGGGATTGTCATTCTGGTTATTTAAATATTTTTGTTATCATTGAAAGCAGAGAAGCGGCTAAAATCACTCTAATTACTTCTTCCCATGCATCCTGGGCTGGGAGCCTACCATTGAATAGCCTGATAAGTCAATACAGGACACGAGGAAGTAAGTCATTACTACTTTTAGTTCTTGGGAATTTAAGAAAGCAAAATCTGTCAGAAGAACCTTATGTCCAGGGAAACAAACAAACACAAAATACACTGAAAAAAAAAGTTTTGAGTAGTTTCAATGGAGAGTGTTTGCATTCCTACTAATGTTTATACAGAAATGAGCAACTCTGTATAAAACCGTAATTCTATCGGCAGCTGATTAAAGGACATGTGGCCTTCAGGCAGGTTCTGAAGCATTAGCTGAGCATCTTTAGGAGATTCACAGCAACTGCTTTGCCTCAGGCTCTCCCTCCCCAGCCTGCCAGTGATGTCACACAGCACTCTGGACAGAGCCTAGTTCCTGATTTCTGCAGTGACTTCTAAGGCCGGCCACTAAAGACTTTCCAAGGTCTCCTCCTTACTTTCAGGGAACCTGCCTCCGGGGGTCACATGCCTATCCAGGCTTGCTGACAGTCAGAGCTGATTCCTCAACCAAGCTTGGCCAATTGGATTTCTCCTTTTTCTATATTTAGCATTATCTTATGACATTTTTAGTAGATGTCACACAACCTAGCAGTTTATTTTAGATGTGAGGGAAAAGATTCAAGCTAATGTAGAACTGAGAACCTCTCTTGGAGGGAAGGGTGGGGGAAAGTGTTGTGATTTCTCAAGATGAAACACTTTAATTTCAACTAGAGCTTAATTGGTCTCTATTCTCTGCAAGCAAACATTTTCTGACCCAAACTACTTCCCCACCTCGGGAACATGTACCCCTGGGGTGCACAGCTTGATATTTAGGAAGCAGGAGAGATGATGCTACATGGTTTACAACCAGAGCCTTTTAAAACATCATCATTGCTTTCTACCCAGAGGAAGAAATCCCTTTTCACTCCTTTGGATTATCTTAGTTTGGTGCTTGTCTTTTAACACTTAAGACTTGCTAATTTCCTATTTCAACAAAGAGAGGATAGAGTCAAAGCCAAGAATTTAATAATGTTATCTTGCACTTATTTTTAGGTTGCTTTTTTTTTTTTTTTACAATAGGTGACCCAACTTTTCCATTGCCTTTATTCTGACCCACAGAAACCATGAGAGATATAAAAATGTTTTTATTAAAAGCCACTAAATTTAGCAGTGGCTTGTTACATGGTAATGGATAGAGGCAATACAGTCCATGACAGATAATTCAGTGGAAAGGAATTAACATAGAAAAATACTAGAAGGATCCAAAGAGCCAAGAAGGGATAGGAGTAAGTGAAGCAGTTACTGCTCATGGGACTGGAGAGACAAAAAAGGCAAGGAGTGTTATTGGTGTCTCAGAAAGAGGGGCGCCCAGCAAGAGCTGGGGCAGTGATGAGTACTATCTGGTGAGAGCCAAAACCCCAGAGGCAGAGTGGCCACTGCAAGAGTCTAAAGGAGAGAGAGAGAAAGAGGAAGCTGTATCAATGCTATAGTGTCTTCCCTTCTCTCTCCCGTCTCCCAGAGCCTGTTGCTATGGAGTCTGGGTCACAATTCCATGGGAAACAGAGAAGGGCAGGCCAAGAACAAGCAGGGAATCCAAGAGCAAATGCTGCAAGGGTCTAGTACACAAAGCAAGGCAAGGCACTTCCAAAGTACAACTGAGGTCTCTTGGCCCAGACTAGAACTGAAGACAGAAAAGGCATGTGGCATTTCCTAGATTGTCTTTTAATCAGTTCAGAGGAAACTTGCTCAATAGTCATCCCTGACCCCTGGAAGTCTGGCTTAATCCTTTCTCCACAATTCTACTGTGCTAGGAATACCAGGACTCTTGCCAGTTGCAAAGGACTCACTTTTCTGAAATATTCAGGGTACTAATGTGTCAGGCAGAGATGGAAGCAGATGTTTGGCAGTCTCATCAGGTAACTACACTACTCTCTGCCCATCTCAAGTCTTCTGTCCCCTACCTTGCTTTTATTCTCAAGGAGTTGTCAGCAGCTCCAGGCCTGCACATATGGGCTGTGAAACCGCAACATAAACTCAGTATCTTCATCCTGAAAGTTCCAGCCAAAATTCCAAAGTTGAATTTCTTGGGCCTGACTCAGCTCTGATCAGAGCCAGAGAAGTGGTGTACTGTGTTCTGGTTGTTCAGCCCTGGCGCACATACCCATTACTGGAGCTGGGGTGTAAAGTACCATGGGGTAATAGTCTCATCGGCAATTTGTCTAAAAAAATTGCAGTTCTTATCTCAAGAAGAGGGCAGATTAGGCAGATGTAAATCAGAGATGTCTTCACTAACCCCTTCAGCACTTCTGTTACCAGCTTTGCTCCTATTTCCCTATGGTCTTGACTAATTGAACTAGTGCTAATGGTACATACCCTGCCTGATTCATCTCTGTTCCAGCAGTGCCTGGCATGTGGGCAGCGACTAGTATGTGCCCAGTAAATGTTTGTGGGATGGAATTAGCTGTAAGCAATAGTACTAGACACACATTCTAGGGAACAATGGACATTTCCCATTTCTTATACTTTCCCTGTGGTGGGTGGTTACTGGGCAGAGGGTGGATACATCACTGGCCAAAAGCAGCCCCCTCCCGTTTACCCCTGCTGCCTGATCTCTTGGGGAACCTGGCCAAACCAGCTGAGAGCTCATATCCATTTGCCACAAATTAGAAAACCAGCATTTTCCCTTCAGTTGGCCTGAGGCACAATCTTTCCCTTCCAATTTGAATTGCATATAAGTACCATTCCCTCCCCCCTCCCACCGTGGATGTTTAAAGACAATCTGACACTTCTGTTGTTTCTCTCTGTCTTTTAGATTTACAAGAGAAAATACATTTTAGAGTCCTGGTTTATGTCCTAGCCCCTTTTGAAAGTACCTTTAGCATCACATGCAAAACCTAAGTTCTTCAATTGCTCTGCACAAATTAACTGCAGACTCAGTCTTTGCAGGGGCCACCATGTAAACCTGGGCTCCTTTAGTTGTTGGCCTTCGAACCAGCCTCCTGCTAAGCAGGACCATTATGGAGCCTGTTTATAACAGTGCCATTAAAAATGAAGAGCTGTCAAGAATCTCTTATAATGATGTTGGAAACTGTATTTGCAAAGATTTTTTAATGACTGGATGGTTTTTAAAAAGGCCATGGAACACTTTTAATGAACTATAATGTAATAAATCAATCACAGTCTCTCTAACTTGACTGCACTGTCAGTGTATTTATTGCAGCTTATAGAAAACCACACTGTTCATTTTTTCCTATCTCTACCCCTTTCCCACAGAATTCAAGGAGACATCTAGGTAAAACATATTTATATTTCAAGAGACCTATATTTGCATGTTGTTTACCAAACCCATTCTTTATAGTACCTATTGGAACCTGGGCTCTTTTAAATTTTATTTCCACTGTTTTTTTGAGGGGTTGGTAATAGGGTTCTTCTGTCACAGGCAAGAAAAGCTGACTCCACCTAACTTAAGAAGAGAGTATTTATTGGAAGGATATCAGAAGTTCACAGAATTGCTAAGTATCTTGAATTTGATCAAGAATGAACAGGAAGCCAGACAAATCTGGAAGGTTAGAAAACAGGAATCACAAGAAGTATCCTGAAGCAGAAGAGGTGGTCAAAATCCTGCTGATACTTGCAACCATGAATGTTTATTTCCCCTTATTTCACCTGCTGCCACAGCAGAGCATCTGATGACTGAGCTGAGCACTGGCTGTACTAGAAGGGGAGGAGGGGAGAGGAGGGACCTGGTCTCTCTGGCTTCTATCACGGGAAATAGGCATCTGATTTGCTATCCCATCCAGATGACACATAATGGGAGAGGTGATTTCCCAAAAGGAAATCACTGAACTGTTCAAAAGTGATATTAATTAAGGGCATGTCAGCTGCTATAACAGATAATATCCCCAATTCTCTTTATTGGCCTAACACAGGAAACATTTATTTCTCACTTACATAATAGTCCACTTTGGTTGTTTCTAATTAGGAGGCTCATTTAAAAGCGGTAATTCAGGGATCCAAGTTCTTTCCATTTCGTAGCTCTTCATCTTGACATGTGGCTCACATATTCACTCTGCAGGTTTTCTGTATTCCTGGGGGAAAAAGATAGAAGTTTGTCTCTGACCCTTTCTGATGGGGATTATTTCTGCTCACATTCCATTGACTGGATCTCAGTTCCTCTGAATTGTTGAGGAAGTGGGGAATTAGAACCCCAGGCTTCTTAGTGTTGCTCTGTGCCAAAGAAGCATGAAATATTGAAGAGAGACTAATCTTGACCATAGTAGAGAAATCACAGGATGGAATGAGCTCCCTCCAATGAGTAAGGGTCCATGGTGGAGTTTGGGCAGGTATTGGAATTCTCTATTTGATCACAAGTGTTTCCGGAAGACAATTTTGGGGGCATTTGGCTAACATATTACTTCTCTCACAATTCATTTCTGACCCAGAGGTTCCTGGTGAAAATGTGTATTGCTAGTTCAACTTTATACCTGAAAAATTTGAAGATTAGGGAAGGTAAGGGTTGGCACATAGCTCTTTGTACTATCCTAAAATGTCACTTATGTTACACAATCCTGTATACCTAGCATTTTAACATCTTGTTGCTTCCTTGAGCCAAACGGGAAGTTCCATACTAGCATTGTAACCCAAACAAAATCTTATTCCCCACTCGAATGGAAATCTTGCTGTGTACTTGTAATACATTCAAGTCCCTCATTTTCCTGTCTACACAACTACCTCTTTATAACTAAGCTCCCTAACTCAGCTATTTAGATTTGTCTCACAAGTTTATTTTTTCCCCAGAGATGAAAGTTCTTTACAACAACCCCAAGCATTTTAAAACAAAGATTATAGTTGTTATTTAAACATAGTTTCATTTTTTAAAAAAAGTATTTCAGAAACAGCAAAATAAATGCACATTTGAAAATGTCAGCTAAGAAAAGGGAAACAAAACAAAACAAAACAAAACAAAACAAAAAGCAACCTAAACCTGCCAGAGAAGATGCAGTATAATGCCAAGGCAGGAACACAAATTTACTACTCTTAATTTCTTGCTTCTGTATCATGAATCTTTAGCACTAAGTCTATATTAAATACATTCTTAAGCAAAGAAATAAGGTGGAGATATAAGTCTGATTAATTCCATATCATTTCGTGATGAGATGGAGAAGGTCAATCATCTCATGGCTGCAGTGTACCGGGATAGCACGGCACTAGCCTTAGTGTTGGTAATTTCTGTCCAAGTCCCATCTTTGCCTGTTACTGTACAAATTTTTTATTTTCTGGGACTCAGTTTCTTCCACCATAAAATGAGGGGGTTAGAGGACATGATTTTGGCAAACCCTTCCAGCCCCCAAATTGTGTTCTGCTTCCTTGTGAAACTGGAGAAAAACAAGTCTTTGTCTCTCTCTCTTTTTTTCTCTTCCCCTCTCCTCCTCCCTCTCTCTCCCTTTTTCTCTTTCTCTCTCCCAAGTCACAATTTGTCACTCATAAATCTGAGTTTTTACATCAACTCAGTATGTTGTAGATCTTCACTGGTATCAGTGTAGGAATAAGCGGATGTGCCTCATGGCTTGTCTACAAGACAGGGAATAGAGGGATGCAACTTCAGAGAGCCACAGAGCTTCAGTGTGTAACAGGACCCATCACTATGCAGCAGAGGACACAGAGGTGCCTTAGCCAACCCTATCACTACTCTCTTACCACCACTGCCCCTCACTGAGTATGAACCAGCATGTCAGCATGGCTTCCACCTGCACTACCCCTGATCACTTCCTTCTATTATTTACTTAATTGTTTTTAATTGAAATAGTTTTCTGCTCACTCTGATTGCTGAAACTTCTACTCTAACTCGGTTATAAATACAGAGTCCAACGGGTCACAAACCAGAAGTATTGGA
This sequence comes from Hydrochoerus hydrochaeris, assembly GCA_004027455.1. Lineage (NCBI taxonomy): Eukaryota > Metazoa > Chordata > Mammalia > Rodentia > Hydrochaeridae > Hydrochoerus > Hydrochoerus hydrochaeris. The sequence goes on along the minus strand of PVLA01006445.1, from coordinate 36,061 downwards.
GGAGTGAATACTTTGTGAAACAGATTCCATCAAATGAGAGAAAAGAGATAGGAAATGTCATACTTAGTTCCTGATGTTTCCAAGGTGCAAAGATTCCTTAATTTCTCCATAGAGGCCCTTCTGGGCCAAGCAATTGTCTGTGTTTGTTGTGAGGTTACAGCCTTTCATCTCTCTCCCTTACTCTTCGTGTCCTGGGGCTGGCCACTCCAACCCACAGGCTTTCTTCTGGGCAAATGCTGCTGAGCTAACATGTCTCAGAAACACTTCTTCTCAATTCTGGACAATACCACTGAGCTTTGAGAGATTCCTTTGGATATAACTCCTAGATGCAACACTGGGAATGTGATGGTGATCAAGATGTTTCCTTATCAATTTGCTCTTCATCTTTTTAATTGTCCCTTGCAAAACACTGCTGTTTGAAGAAGCTCTGTCTAAACTAATTCTTCCTCATTTTTCATACATTCTCCCTCAGCAGACACCAGACCTCAGGCAGAAAAGCTTCAGAGGGAACCACAGGCACTTACTTAATTGTCTTGCTTCATTTCCAGTGTATTTCTTTTGTGTTTAGTTTATGGTGACACTCATTTTCCATGCATAATAGTGATATACATCTTTCCTTTAAATAAATTTCAATAGAAAAATATGTCAATTAAAAGCAGTCAAGTAAATAATAGAAGAAGGCGGTCAGAGATATTGCAGGAATATGTACTTTCTACGTAGTGCAGGGTTTTGGCCTAAATTGCATTGGTGGAATGTAATCAGCTAAAATTTGGAAACTGCCTTAGAGCAAAAGCTTTTGCCTGGTGCTGTAGGAACAACAACCTGCCTCAATCTTAATTTTGGTTCATTGCCAGCCTTTCCCAGAGATCTTATGGCCTGTGGCCACTTTTCTCCGGAATAGAGATACTTGGTCTCCTCGTCAGATTTTGTTTCAATATATTTTATGCAGTGTAACAAAGAGATTCCTACTCCCTGTTATGTATGACCAGAGTTCTTCAATAACTAAAAGAAAATAAAGAAAAGAGAAGGAAAGGAAAAGTGAGAGAAAGAAAGGAAGGAAATGGAAGGCAAGGGGAAAGAAGAGAAGGGAATGGAAGGGAAGTTATAAAGGAAGGAGAAGAAAGAAAACAAAATATTTTTAGCTTGTGACCCAACAGCGGTCTCTCTCACTGCCTCTAGAACTCTGATTGACAGGACACAGCATCAAATTCTACTTTATGTCTAAGGCAAAATGACCTTGGTAAGAATTTGCTAAGACCTCTGTGGAAGTTGAAACAACTTTGAAATCTAAGGTGCAAAGGAATCAAACTTTGTTGCCCTGGGATAGGCTCCCCAAAGATCTGAGGACCCCACTTCCCCTTAGCATGTACCCAAGAGTCTGGAAGAAATTGAGTCATATTTCTGTATCTCCGCCTCCATCAGTGTTTGCTCCACTACTTCCTGGAAGCCTTCCTAGATTAATTCAGCCCGTATTGAGTTTCCTCTTCTCAGGACAACTCCTAAACTAATTATACACTATGTTGTCCATTAAAAGCACTGCATTGCTTTGCTTTAAATTTTACCCCACCCCAAATATGCATGTGTCTCAGAGATCATGCACATAGTAGATGATCAATAATTACCATTTCTTGAGTGAAGAAATGAGGGTTTTTCTATGGTCCAGGTAGGAAAGAGTATGAGAGTCTTGAAACTTGTGCTCTATTCCCAGCTGCACCATTTGTTTAGTGGTATAGCCCTGCGAAAAACTCTTAGTTCTCTGACCCTAATTCTGTCATTGAGAAATAAAGATGACACTACTTGCTTTACCAGGAGATAACTTCAAAACTTATAGATGTAGGGTAGATTAATGATTCTTCCCTCACCTCAAATGTCCATATCTTAATCCCCAGGATTTTTGAATATGCTAAATTACACAGCCAAGTGAAAGTAAACCTGTAGATGGCATTAATGATGATAAAAAACCATCTTTGATAAAGAAAAATCATCTTGATTATCTGGGTGGGCCCAGTATAATCACAAGGATCTCTGAAAATGGAAGAAGAAGCCAGGAAAAAACTAGAGGGATGGTACTGGTAGAGAGATTCTGGCTTGGAAGGTAAAAGAAACGGGCAACCTAAGGAATACAGGTGGCCCAGAAATTGGAAAAGGAAATTATTCTCCCTTAGAGTTTCTAGAAAGAATACAACTCTGATGACACCCTGCATTTAGCCTAATGAGACATATTTTGGTTTTCTGACCTTCAGAATAGTGAGAAAATAAACTTATGTTTTTTTAAGCCACTGAGTGTTATAATGATTTGTTATAACAGCAACAGCAAATTTATAAATTGGGTATGGTGGTGCACGCTTATAATTCCAGCACTTCAGAGACTGAGGCAAGAGGATCGTCTTGAGTTTGAGGCCAGCCTGAACTGCATAACAAAACACTGTCTCAAGAAAAAAAGCAAACCTATACCTAGGTGCAGTGTGGCAAGCACATGGTGGGTGCTTTATAGTAGACAGTGCAGAATGAATGAATGAAAGAATGAAGATTAGTGCTTGTCCCACTAGACTGTCAATAACCTGAGGACAAAGCTTGTTAACTTCTCTTGCATTCTTCTTTGCAGCTAGTGGGGAGCTAGACACACAGAAATTCTCTAAAAGGTCTCTAGACTCTGATGAAATTTTATTTTGGCTTGCTGCTGCCAGGAAGGATGGGAGATTCAGCACAGGAGAGGAGCAAAAGGCTGATAAATGACAAATCAGTTTCCTCCAGAAGTGTGTCTGCATTGAGAGTAGTGACTGTCCAGTGCTCAAAAGACAGAAGCTGGGTTTCACACTGCTGTGCCCTGTCCAGGCCAACAGGCTTGGAAAGGACAAGAGAAAGGATCCTTCTCTCACCTCCACAAGACAGAAAGGTTTATTTGTCTGGGTGCGAGGTGCTATTCATCAGGAGGAAGATGTTCATTCTAGGCAGGCCCATTCCTATTTACCAATACTGTTGAGGCACTAGGCTATGTTCACCCAGTGCACCCCAAAATCTGGGCCCTGGTCTAGGCTTTTGCAGATTTCTTAATTCATCTGGGCTCTTGCTGAACTCCAGCTTGTCAAGAGGAGAATCCTGGTTATGGGGATTCTGCCAATCAATTGATCAGTATGACACTGCTGCAAATCATTGAATGTCTTCCTCCATTTTTAAAGAAAGGGGAAAAAATGGTTTTAGTTCTGAATGCACCGGGTAAGCAACCCAGAGGTCACTTTCTCTTTCTCTCTCACTTTCTTAAATAAGGAGAAAGGCTATATTTTTCCATGGATTAAGTCCAACACAGAGAAAACTGTCACTGTGAAAACAATAGAATTTATCTCCACTGATATAGCTTGACACTGGGACAAGTGCCTGAATTGTTGCCATAGCAATAAATGTGTTGGACTTATGCATGCGTTTTCTGCTATAGGATTTTGATTAATGGCATTGACTAAATGGTGTAAAGCAGGAGAGGCCGAGCAGAAGGCCCAGGAGAAAGAGCCGGCTGCACAGGGCTTGCTGTGGTCCACTATGGAGGGGTGTCAAGTGGTGTTGGCTAGAAACCAGTTAAAGAAGGGGCAGAGCCTGAGTCATAGAGTAGAATCCATCTACTAGCAGCAGGGTCTTGTGGCAGGAGCCTGGGGTGCAAGACCCTGAGGCCAGAATTCGGCGAGGGCCACCAAATGACCCAGTAAAGTCTCATGTGTATTGGGTGCTTCCTATGTGCCAGATGCTGATTTAAGGATTTTGTGTATCTCAGTTTATTTGGTCCTTATATGAACCCAGTGAGTAAGCTATTAATATTTCTTTTTCTGATAAGAAAACTGAGGCACAGAGAAGTTAATTAACTTGCAAAATGTCACACAGCTAGTGGGTCAAGGATCCAAACCCCAGGGTGTCTGGTTCCAGAAACCAAATTTAACCACTATGCTGTGTTTCACTTTGGGGACAAATTCTCCCCTCCTGACCTCACACACCAATGCTGCCATGAGCATTGTGATGCGAGAAGAAAATAGTTTGGCGCAAAACACCTGCAAATTGGAAAAGCAACTCAGGACTCAAGAGCTCTCTGAGGAGGAGGGTATGTGTTGCTTCTTGCAGATGTGTCAGGCATCCAGGGCTGCCATGTGCTACCTGGAAGTCTGTGGGGAATCTTTTGCACTCACCAAGAGATGGAGTGGTAGGATGGTCACCGCCAGGCCTGGAAGCCAGAAAGGTTTGATTCTTGGCTCAGTGCTCTCGGCCTGAACTTGGCCTGCTTGTGTGACCTCGTAGACCTCCACTTCCCCGTCTGTGTGCTGTGCTACATGGCCATGGTTGGGGTGATTAAATGAGGCAATGTCTGCTGGACACCAAGTGCATCAGCACACCGCCAGTCCTCAATTTAAGTTAGCTTTTAACTGGCCTCAGTATTGCTTGTTTGGTGTTGAAAACCCCTTCAGTCTGAAGACACAGACTTTCCTTTAGCTCAAACAAGTTTTCTACCATCATTTTCTTTGATTTATTTTTCTGCTTCTTTTATTCTTTCTTTTTGAGTATCAACAGAACCTCCTGAGTGGGTCCTTCCATTCTCTCTCTTTCTTATGTTTTTCATTTTAAAATTCTTTATTCTCCTCTGAGATGAGGCTAGTATTTCTTATTTGTTATCTTCTATCATTTGGCAGTTTTTCGTCATTATGTATTCTATTGTTTATTTCCCTGAAATAATTATTTTTTAATTTATTATTTTTTTTATCGGTATTGGGGATCGAACTCACTGCCGCGTGCTTGCAAGGCAGACGCTTATGCCGCTGAGCTAAATCCTCAGCCCCTCCCTGAAATAATTCTTAATTTCAGATTATTCCTGCATGACTATTAGTCTAATTGTAAATCTTCAGTGCTATATAGGGTACATTTGAAATCATTAGCAAAATTCTTTTAGCGTACTTTTTTTTTTTCATTTTTTGACAATAAATCTGTACAAGAAAGGCAGTTTCTTCAAGGTATCTCTATTCTGCTGGCCATGATATTATTGGCCTGACTTCATTTATTCCTTAATTCAGAGGACATTCATCGTATCAGGTGGTTACAGGTGCTCTGCAGGAAGACATAGCAGAGTACAGTGCCAGGGAAAGTGATTTCATACAGAGTGGTTAGAGGTGGTCTCTCTGCTAAGGCAGCATTTGAGCAGATACCTGAGGAAAGGAAGGGAGCTAGTGACAGCAGGGGACAAGCACCCTAAGCAGAGGGGACAGCCAGCGTGAGGATCGGGCCCTGACTGCAGGAGTAAACTGCAGAAGACATCTCAAGTGAGGAACCTTGGGAGATGGTTGATAGATGGATGCCTCTTTCAGCCCCTGGGCCTGCCCAGCCTATAGCATAGATTTCTTTTACCAGAGATAAAGTTTAATTCCTATGGGAGGGGCAGAGTTTAGAACGATCTGTGGTAACTTCTTCAGTAAGAGTCTGCTGCAGTCCAGCGGAAATCCTTGGAGTTCTGGGATGTGGAAGGGGCCTGAGGAGCTGCTGGGCTGCACGATGGCCTGAAAAAGGGAACTGCATCGTATCTCACTGCAGGAGAGCAGGGGGGGGGAGAGTGTCCCCGTCCCATGGTAGACTGCACTTGTTCACCGCAGTGCCTCCCTGCTGAGGCTGGATACCCTCAGAATCCTTCTCAGTGCTCCCAGCTGATGGTGGCTGACACCAAGGTGAAACCAACCTGACCATCCTCGATGGCGATTTCTGATGATATTCTCATTAATTTAATTTTTGTATTAGGTTGAACAGTGGAAAAGTACTGATGGTTAATTTTTTAAACCACAAAGTGGTAATTTTATATTGCTCAACCTAATACACAGAATTAAACACAATTGTTTAATTTAATGCATCTTTTCTGGGAAATATTTAGCTAAGCAAAGATTATTTTTTTTTGTCCTCTGTGAACACTTAAATGCTAATTACTCTTAACTTTTCACATATTGAATTTTGTAAAATGGGACCTGACAGCATTCATTAATATACCATACTAATGTATCCACTAAAGGAGAATTTCTAATCCTACCTGGTCTAATTTTTTTCACCTTGTGGGACTATGAGGTGGTAGAATCTAGAAGAAGGGACCCCCCACAGACACACTGTTAGAAGATAGCTTTTTCCCTTCTAACTTCTAGGTAGCCGCTCCGTTATTGTTCTCATTACTCTGTTCCCTGGAAGAAGCATGACCTTTCTCAGCTCGCTTGTGACTCATAGTGCCTCCCTGAGGGAGAAGGGTGCTCCCTACCTTAAAAAAAAAAAAAAGGTCCGGATGAGGTCATGTGACTTGCTTCATCCAATGGAAGGTGATCTCTGAAACCTGTGAGTTGAGGCTTTAAAGACATTGTCTAGCTCATTAATAGTGCTCTGTTCCTGTGCAATGAAACCTGGAGTGTGGATTGTAGAAGACAAGTGGAGAAGTATAGAGCTTCAGTTTTGCTACTACGATATACAAAGTGAATGAGAATAAACTTCAATAATTTCAATGTTGGGGAATTCTTCATTGTTGTAGCCTTCTGTAGCTGAAGTTGACTGCTGCATCTTCTCTGCTTTAGATACCATGCTAAGAACTAATTGTCCAAGGCATTTCCCTGAGTAAGAGTCTTGAAGTTTTAGAGGTCGAAGGAGAATGTTTTGGCTTACATACATTGATAGGATGGTAGGGATGGTCCACCCTTTCCAGAAAAAAAAAAAAAAAAGTTTGGGTGTGTTGCTAGAAACTTTTAGGGAACTATGTCTAAGCTGCATAATCATAGATGGTTTGTGGGCAAAAAAGCCATTTGGAGTCTCAGTACAATTTAAATGCTGGATTAAATGAAGTTGAACAGGTTTCTTTCCAATAAGACATCTCAGAGACATTCCTATGCTAAGGTGGTTTTGACTCTGCAAGGGAAGACAGTATACATAGAATTCATGATTTTCCAAAATTGAACACAGAATTCTTTATAGAGAATTCCATGGATTAATGTCTTGCAAAATCCCTGGTAAAAGTTGACTGGTGGCTGCAGAATTTTGTATATTTCTCCTGTTTCCCATTTCTCCCAGCCGTCTTTTTCCCTGTTTGTCTTTTCCATCACCTTTATTTTTCCCCACTTTTCCACCCGCTCTTTTGCCCCATCTCCCCTCGCTCACCTCTTCTCATTATTCTACCTTTGCTTTCTATTTCTCTTCCTTCCTGCCCCCTCATCTTTCTCTCTTCTCCACCCCTTTTCTATTGTCTCCTTACTTTCTTGTCTCAGGTACCCCTTTCTCTTGCTCTCTTTAGTTTTTCAAGAAGCCAGTAAGTTTTTTCAGACTGGATGAACCCAGGGAATGTGCTGCCCAATTGCCAAGTGTCATCTCTGAACAAGAAAGCCAGCAATGGCACTGCCAGCTCCTCCCAGGTGTGCTGTTAATTTTAAAGTGATGAGCTTCAACATCACATCAGCCTCCTTAAGGGGAGATCCTTTGTTCTAGATTCAGACAAAGCAACACAGTCGGCCTTAAAACAAAAAAAAAAAAGCTGTTTCATTTTATATTGGAAAAATACAATGTGACATCTGGAGAATAAATTGTTCAGTCAGCCAGAAATACGCCTTGTAAAAATTGCTTAGGTTTCTGTAACAAGATTATTTACTGAGAGTGTTCACCTATAATATAGCACACTTTTGAAATGGACCTTTTATGAAACACATCAAGAACTGTAGAAATGTATTCAGTGCATTAATCTACAACACTGCACACTTTACCGCACTCTTAGAGCAGATTTCAAAACTCAGACCATCTAATAAGATAGAAAAAAGTTATTCTCGTCCTGTATTCATTCCAATCATGTTCTATACTGAGCCCTTGGGATATTTAACATAATGCAATGGGTTTTTCACCACACACAAACACATGCATAGAAAAACATACACACACTCACACACTGTCACATACACTCTCATGCACAAACAAAATATATGACTGCTCAGATGAATGTTCCATTTAGAATGCACTAAACCCATATTTCAACAGCCCTCATGCAGGGCAAAGGCTGGCTATTTTAGATACCAGAACTTTATAAATATTTAAAGATCTTGATTTAATCCAAATGAGAGATCGTTCAGGTGCTGTCAGTTACTTACATAACTCCTTCTCTGCTGATCATGGGGTGATAGTTCGGATAGTGATTGCCTGGCAATTTGAGGGACTGCCTCGGTTGGAATCTGGCAGCTGGGGTTGGGCCTGAGGTGGCTGGAGCAGGTGGCTGGTGGAGAAGTGGGTCAGGTGGAGAAAGCAGGGAAAAGTGAGCCTGCTTTCCTGACCTTGACTTTTCTTTGCTATTCTGGTGATAACAATGGGGTCTTCCAGTTAGGCAGCTCAAGAATAGATGGCCCAAACCTTTTTACCTCAACATCTACCTCTTGGCTCAGTTGTCATTGGTCTAGAAGATGCAATGCAAAGAATGCAAAGTGATTCCTCTGTTTATCCAGTGAGATGCCCAGTATCTCCCCAAAGTTGACCTGAGCCCAATGATGTGAGTTTTGTTGCTAGAAGAGCTAATTACAGGGAAAAAAATCAGTGTGGAAATTTAAAAGAGGAGATACAGACCACCCTCAAATTCCTTTTAAAGTGCCAAAGGCCAACTAATTTCTCTCCTACTACTTCCTATTCTTTAGGCATCAGCACAGTAGAAGCTGCATTAAACTGTCCCACAGGCCTTACGGTACTTATGTGTCACCTGCATCTTAACAACTGAACTGAAAAACTTGCTGAGCTTTGCTTTCACAGTCTCTTTTGAATGGATGTTAGTATTTTTATTTTTCTGAATCACATTTTCTAGGAAACTACTGGTTTCCTTAAGAGACTTTCTTCAATACAATGTTTCAATTCCTTTCACAGGAATGTTGTCTCCATTCTTCATGGACCTACCCAAGACATTTGTCCTCCATGAAGCCTACTGTGGCTCCCTGGCTCACACCAATACTTTCCCCTTGATCTTCTCATGTGTTCTATTGGACCATGCAGTGTGGCCTCATTACACATAGCTTTGCTTCCTCTTCTAGTATGTTTCCCCTGCTACTTGCCTCCCTTACGTTAAATGGAGGCATGAGGAATGGGAAAACCAGAGCACATAGATTAAGCAAATTAGAATTCCAGTGTTTTTCCCCCATCATTTATTCATCAGATGAATCTTAGGCAAGTGCCATAGCCATTTTGAGCCACAGTTTTCTTGCCTTACCAAATGGAGGTGTTTTTCACCTTGCTTGTCTTATAAAATAGTTTATAAGCAATACATGGAAGCATTTCATAAATGGAAAGTCCTGGAACATGCATAGAATTTCTCATCTAATATTTTCTTCCATATCCCCATAGTGGCTAGAAAAGTGTTAAACACAGCAGGAAACCAACAAATATTTGTTGAATAGAATGTTTGTTTATTTGCCCAGAGCATCTCCCATGGACTTCAGCTTCTGGAAGTTCTACTACAAAGCACAGAGCAGCCCAAATCAAGATGGTGACTTAAGGGCTCTGTCTATTCTTTTCACAAAGATTTGAGGAGCTCAGCTGCTGTTTTCTTCACAATTTTCTAGCCGCCTGGGTCAAAAGCTTTTTTATGGATTATTCTCTGGAAAAATTGTTGAAGGGTTTTGAAAGTTTGGCACAAATCACGAGATGACATTTTTCTCTTCTTAGAAACAGAGAATACTAATAAACTGGAATGATTGTTTGATAAGCCAGAGGTCATTGAGTTATTTCCTGTGAAAATTTCATGTCTGCCATGTCTATGCTGAAGGAAAGTGAGAAGCCTCTAAAATCTCGATGCGATCCCATTTGATTAGAAAATTGAGTGGCTTGCTCCTTAGCCATGCATATCTCCATAAATGAGCTTTCCCGTGTATTCTGAAGAAGGCAGTGGATTTCAGTGCAGCAAGAAGAAACACCCCCGTTTTATTTGTCACATTGGTGACTCGAGAGAGAAATGTAGTGAAAAAGTCTTATCTTGCCTCTGAAACTCAGAGCCACTCAGATGTTAGAAAATTTTCTTCTTTAGGCAGAGGCTAAATTACACACTGTAGTTGAATATGTTTGGCTATTAAGATTGGGAGTAAGGAGGAGATGAATCTTTTTGTTCAATATGCCTTGGGAATTATGAACTCTCCATCTCATTGTGATGGAAAAGGACATGGTGTGGATGGTACAAAAAGAAAGACAGTATAAAGGTTGACAGTGCTTCTGAGAGACCCTGAGCCTTGTGATCTGGTTCAAGCAACATTTTTTCTTTGTTCCAATAAACTGACATACCATATACCTAAAATTCAAACTAATGTGAGGAATTTGCAGGCTCCAAACTGAGGCTCCATCCATAGAATTCACCTCACTTCCTTAAAATGGTGTCTGAAATGCTTTGAAAAAAGACCATGTCTTAACATGGGTCTCATTCATTGGTGAACTTTCCCTTAAAAGTTTGCTTTTTAAAGGTATTCATCAAAAGTCTAGTGGGTTCAAGAATTTATGATGAAAAGCATAGGAAACATAAAATAAGTAAGACAGTGTCTTCCTCAAATGACCCATCATCTGCTGGGGATCACAGTTATCAAATGTACTGACAGTCTTAAACTATTGTAAGTGCTCTGACATACATGCAAGTGATGTTCACGAAAGATTAAGAAGAAAGAATCATATGTGGGGTGATAGATTAAAGAAAATTTCTTGGAAAAGTAAGACAATCTAATGAGGGTTATCCATGGTGATCAATCAAATCTTCAGCCCCTCCATTTTAGCTATGAGTCAGCATTGGATTAATTAAAGAGGGCTGAGCAGTATTTGCCATGTTTGAGAGATGGTGCTAAAAATTGAATGCTTTCAGGATCCTTTGATAAGGGAACTTGGTTTAGCACCTGAGGTTTTTACCTGCTCTGATCTTTATGACTCCTAGTGGACACTAGCAGATGGAAGACTTTAATTTAGGTGCTGTCAAAACCATCTAAGTTTCAAGTAACTGAAACTTAAGAGTACTGAAGCCTAAAATGTGAGTTTACTAAAGAGTATGAATGTATCCTAAAACCTTGCCAAGCAAAAAAATATAGCTGAGTCTTAAAAAGAAATTGCTGTCAGAAGTTGGAAAAGCTGCTAGGAATCCAAGCAGTATTCCTTTTCTCTCCTTTCTGCTATTCTGACTGTCTTTTTTGTTCTGTTTACATATCAGGTCTTTTTGCTTCTCAGTTCACATTTAAAATGTTTATTGTTGTAGACCACCCAAGCTTTTAACATGTTCTTCAATTCTTTAATTCACAGAGACTGTCAGGGTATCTGTGACTTCCTAGTTCATGTTTCTGGTGGAGATTCTCTTTTGTTTCTTTGGTCCTGTAAATTTTGTCTATAGTATGGGACAGAGAGTATAAACTTGGCTGTCAAAGTCCCATCCATCTGGATGGACAGAAATTTTTTTTTTTATTTAAAGAGGAAAAAAAAACAGAAAAAAGGTAGAAATATTACAGAATTTCAAGAAAAGAAGATAAACAGTAAGAAATCACTAGTTGATAAATTATATATTGGTCTTTCAGAAACAGTTTTTCAAGTTACAAAATTAAAGCCCACATAGTGGACACTCAAGCAGTGAGAGTGCAAACAGATCTGTTCAACAATCCAACAAGAACCTAGAAATATGGTTATCAATCCCACACATCTAAACACACATGCAGCTATATCTTTTATAGCGCTTCCTATTTCCTCTTTTTTACAATAGCAATTATACATTTTTAAAATTTTATTTAAAGAGAAGAAAAAAGCAAAACAGAAAAAGGATAGCAACAATATAGAATTCTAAAAGAAAGAAAGAAAAAGAAAGAAAGAAAAAAAAAAGGAAAATGAGAAAAAGCTCCACTAAGAAATCAGTAATTTATAAATTACATACTGTCATTCTGGATGTAGTTGTCCAAGTTACAAAGTTAAAGCATACATAGTAAACATTCAAACAGTCAGACAGAAAGTTCTTAAAACAGATAAGTCTTGCAGGGAGATCACTCCCCAGTGCATACATACCTCATCTCTCAAAAAGAATATATCATCTGTTCCTTCCTAAGAATTCATTCTGCAAGCAAATTTCAAATAGCTAGTTAGAGTAATATTAGTTACAGGAAGTAATAAGCGAAAGGAGGAGGGGATTTCTGATTTTAGATGGCATTCTTAAAAAAAAAGAAAAAGAAAAACAGTGCTATGAACCCAATCTTCAAGAACTCAATATTTAACTATAATGAGGTCATGTTTTGGGATGTTTCCGCTGTGAATACTATTTTGTTCAATCTTGATAACTTCTTTTTTTTTTTTTTTTTAAAACAGGTTTATCATATTGCCTTATGGACATCTAGGTGATGCTTCCCAGTAAGTCAGGTTCATGAACACCCTCCTAAGTCTGGAATCTTATAAACTGGCTACTGCCTATTTCTCCATTCTCACTATTAGCACCCTTGAGTCTGTGATTTATGTTCCAGACATTTGGAACTGGTTCTAATTCCTGAAACAATGTATAGTGCTTAGGACTCCATGCCTCTGGACATTCTGTTCCCTCTTTCTGGATCTTTGTTTCGACTACCGGCCCATATTGTGATCTATTTGCTTGTCAAAACCTGGATCACATACACTCTCCTCCAGGAACTTTTCTCTGAGACACACACACACACACACACACACACGTATGCACGCACATTTCCCTCTAACATGGGATGAAGTGACCTAACTCTATTTCCTCCCTATTTGTTCATTCACAAATTATTCACATATGACTCTAAGCTTCTTTACAGTGGATCTATTTCATTTATCTTCATATTTATTCTTCTACAAACTCACCTTTTCATAAGAAAGTGTATAGTTTGGAGATTAAGCACAAGAACTCTGCTGCCAGATGAACTAACCAGGAGTCAGATTTCATCTCTTTATGATGCTTAATGATAAACCTGTGCTAGTCATTTTACTCTCTAAATCCCAGTTTTTACACCTTAAAATGATTGTAATCATAACTTACTTGTCAGGGTTACAATGTGGTGATTTAATGAGGTATTGCATGTAACTTAGTAAGCCTAAACAAATGCTCGTTATTATTATATAAAATCTTTTAAACATAATTTCTCTTTTATTTGGTGACATGGAAGACAGACTATTTCAGTAAGCAAAATTATCTGCACCTGGAGGGAATATCTTTTTTGGAGCAATGATAGACCGTTGTTTAGTAGATGAGCCAAAGTGTTGCTTACAGAAGATTCCAGTTAATGTATCAAGAGTTTAATCTCCTGCCAGTTTTTAAAAGCTTGGTTCCATTCCTTTCGTCTTAGATGGGGAAGAAATGGAAATACAAGGTGAGCTTTGATATTGCACCAGGGAATTCCCTCCAACAGCCATGAAACTGTTGGATGAAAGGTCCTTCCAGAGTTCTTCCATCCTAGCTGCTTTCCAGGGTCTAATTCACCCCAGAAAAGTGCTTATCTCAGGACAATAGCGGGACTTTTGTAAAGTTTAAGAACTCTGAGTTTTCCAAGCAGAGTTCTAGGAAAAAAAACCTCTTATCCTGAAAGAGAGAACAGAGAAGTAATTCCTCTTACCTCCTCTCCATTTCTCCCCCAAATCCCTCCCACACACCCCTCTGTTTTCGAGTTAGAGAATTTTTAGATTAGTAAAAGCATTGACCTATTTTTCAGCAGTCTGCAAGACAGCTCTTCTTTCCAGGTCTTATGGGGCGCTATTCTCCAAGTACATCCTCAATCTATACGGTACAAGGACCAAAGACTTGGAGCTCCTGCCCCACTTCTTACTGAGATACCATCTGGTTCCTCCCCGACACCCCACTGCACTTCCTCTTCCCCTATTTTCTGTTTGCCTTTTTTCTCTCTGTGTTTCTCCATCTTCTCTTGCTCCCCTCCCTTTTCCTTTCTTCTTCTTCTACCTCTCTCTCCCCACTGTTACTCAAGGACATACTCTGCTCTTCACTCTAGATGAGATGCATTTCAGCTCCACAACACCAGCCCCCAGAACATTGTTCCTCATGCTTGAGCACAGCTTTCATGGGCAGGCACACATGCTCATAGAGATTCTGGCCCGGAATGATTGCTCTGTAGAATTTGGACAATGTTGTTCCATCCAGAAAAGCTTGCATTTCCAGAGCTGCTGCTTTTGGCCCCTGCAAAGCTACTCTTTTGAGTTCTTTATTTAGAGACCATGTCTTGTTGGATTCTGCAATAGACTGTCAAAAAAGAAAGAAAAAAAACAAAAAAAGAAATGAAATGGCCTGATTGCTATGCACTGGTTGACTGGCCTGGGAATACAATAGATCTCAAGCATGATGCAAATAACTTTTAAAACTGCTGCCACTTTTCCAAACATTAGCACTAGGATTAAACGGAACCGTTTCCTGCCAAAAAAGAAAAAGAAAAAGAAGAGAAAGAAAACTAGGTATTGGGCCAAAGGGAGTTGATCCTGACATTCATTATGATAATCTTTAAAAAAAAATCTAGATTTCAGTTTTCAGAAAATGAAATAGAAGATGATTGGCAGCAGAGAAGAAGGGTGTATGTGTGTGTGTGTGTGTGTGCGCGTGCGCGTCCGTGTCTGTGTGTGTCTGAGAGGGGGTCGAGTCTAAACTGAAGCTGGGCATGTCAGAGAATTTACCCGGGAGGATGGCAAACCTGCAGCAGAGTCAATTTAGTTACAAGATCAAAATCTCTTGACTCACAGGAGACAGTGTTAAAAGGTTGGGAACAGCTACAGATCTGTTAGAATCATGCTTCTGCAGCAAAATCAGATTCTGAATTGCCTTACAGGCTCTCCATTTATTAAGCCCCCTTCAAGCTGGCAGTTTTTGGTCCAAGCTGTCAGGATGTTTAGGAAACTGTTGAACCAAGGCATTGACTTATGCAACTCTCCTCCTCCAGCTCCTGCCCTGATCTAGGACAGAACCAGCTACTTACAAGACAAGAGGAAGAAGTAAAGCTCCAGACTGACCCTAGTTTTCAGCTGCTTGTGAAAGGGTAGGTTGTAGGATCACTAACTCATGCCCTGATGCTTTGTTGCTGGTATTAACAGCAGATAACAACAGCTAGGAAATAAGCACCTGCTAAGTACCAAGCACTACGTATTTATTGACTGAGTCAGCAAACTGGGCCACAGGCCAAGGCCCATCTACTGCCATTTTTTTTTTTTTTGTATAGCCTGCAAGCTCAGAATGATTTTAATATTTTTAAATGATTAAAAATATTTTAAGAAAGATGTCACGACTTGTAAAATGCTATGAAAAGCAAAAGACACTATCCACGAGTGAAGTTTCACTGGAATACTACCATGTCCCTTCATTCATTCTCTCCATGGACTGTGGAACAGTTGGGACCACGCATGCTTGTAGGCCAATGATGGAAGAGTTAAATGATCCCAGCAGAAACCACATGAGCTACACAGTCTAGCGGATTTAGTGTCTGGCCTTTGCAGAGAGCTGCCAGCCTTTGTTTCTGTGCAGCATCTTAGTCTTACCACGGTCTTCCAAGGTCAGGACTATGATTATCCCTGTTATTACAGGTGGAGAGGGAAGGGAGACACTGAGAAATCATTGTGCCTTAAGCGCTTTGCTTAGTTTCCTGCTTGGAAAGTCACTTTTAATGAGATTACTTCCAAAGGAGATGAAATCTTGGGTGCCAGGGAACAGAGAAAAGTAACTGGACAAAGCTATTGGTCCTGAAGAGTTTCATCTGGGGAGGCAGGGGGAGCCCACTATGCATAGTTAATATACATTTTCAAGATCTTAAACATTTATTTAACAAAAACATATACAGCTCATTGTATATGGCAGGCACTTTTCTAAATGCTTGACAAACATTCACTCATTTGATTCAGCATCACTATGCAGGAAATACTATGACTGCTTATATTTTATAGACTGGGAAACTCAAGCCTGCAGAAGCATTTCTAACTAACCATAGCTACACATTGAATCAGGGCAAGAGATAGGACTTAACTGGTTGAGCTTGGTTGGAAAGTCCTTGCTCTGTGTCTGTGTGTCTTGTGGCTCAGTGGGGAGCTAGCTATTGCCATTTGGCAGACATAGAAACTGAGGATCTCTGAGTGAAAGGACTGCTGGGAATGAGCACCTCAGTAGCTGCAAACTCAGGAAGCTCTATCTGCCCTTCCTTCTTTATTCTACCTTTTCTTTTCTCTTCACTTTAAAACCACTCTGACTTTCTTTTGAGTCTTTGTACATGAGTTTCCTCTGCCAGGCACAATCTTTTTCTACATGCTTTGTATGCCTAGCTCTCTTTGCTCATCTGAAAGATGAGAAAAATCTTAGCAAAAATTAGCTCGTGCTTTTCCTACAAAGGGGTAGATAGCAGCATTTATTTCTCTCCCATGGAAAAGTGTAGGGGGATGTTAAAGGGTAGCAGGCAGCTCCACAATCATGAAGGATTAATTTCCTTCCTCAGCACAGCTTCTGCTTTAAAGTCCAAAAACTTTGTTGTATTGTAGCTCCTGCCATCATATCTGATTTCCAAACAACCAGAAGAAGAAAAAGAAAAATAGAACAACTTGTCTTTTCTCCCTTCATGTCCCATTGGCTATAATTTAGCTGAAAGAGAAACTGAGAAATGTAATCTTTTCTTCTATAAGGTTTAATTTTAGCTTTAAAAAAAAAAGGTAGAGAATTCTGATGATGGTAAAAAGAGAAAAATGGGCCTAGGAAGGCAACTGGCAAAAAACCTATTTTTCCTTTATCACGGTTTTCCAACTTCTACTTGGATACTTATTTGCATGGCTGTTGTTCAGTGTCTTTCTCACTGATTGAAATTTGAATCTTCTGATCTGTTTTTACATATCGCCACTCAGCAGAAGGCTAGGCATATTTTAGGTTATCATGAAGTATTATCTGGACGGATATTGTATTAGCCAGAGTTCACTAGAGAGATAGGAACAATAGGATGGAGATATACATAGGAAGACAGACAGATAGATGTGCTATAGATAGACAGATAGACAATAGATAGATAGATAGATAGATAGATAGATAGATAGATAGATGTGATATAGAGAGATAGAAGGGATTCACTGTGGGACTTGACTCATGTGATTATAGAGGCAGAGAAGTTCCACCATAGCTATCTGGAGAACCAGGAAGGCCAGAAACATTATTCACTCCAAGTCCAAAAATCTCAAAACTCAAAACCAAGGAAGCTGACGATGTGACTCTGAATCTGAGACCAAAGTTACGAGAGAACAGAGGAACACGGGTGTAAGTTACAGAGTGCCAAGGATGGATAAATGGGAGATCTACTGCCCAAGGACAGAAGGAGGGGATCCCAGTTAAGAGGGAGAGATGGAGGAAGAGGAAGAGAGGGGAAAAAAGAAAAGAAGGAGAGAGGGAGAGGAAGGAGAGGAAGAGAGAGAACCTTCCTTCTGTTATTTGTTTTGTCTGGACCCTCACTAATTGCATAGTATCCACCTACATTGAGTGAAAGTGCATGTTCCTTAGTCCACTAATTCAAATGTCAGTTTCTTCCACAGATACTCTCACAGGCACACCAGAAACAATGTTTTATCCGCTATCTGGATATTCCAGAATCCAGTCAAATTGACACTTACATTAACCATCATAAGGACCAAGCAGAGTAGGGATGGAGCTCAGGATGACACACACTTAACCTGTTTTCCCAGTGCTAAGCCAAAACATGGACGAAGGCCATTCTGTCTTTATTAAGCAATGAGAGAAGAACAGGCAGAGAATTAAAAAGTACATGATACTGATAAATACCTGCATATGTCAGCCATAGTGGTCTAATTCAGTAGCAAGACAGCTGGTGTCCTGTGTCCAATCCTTTGCCCAGATCATGCTTGGTAATTTCATTGTGTGAACCCCAGATAACAGAGAATGTAACAATCAGTCCATTACCTGGTCGTAGTTTGCGCTGATCCTCAAACTTTTGAGTGAGAGCTCTGCTAGCCAAGGTCATTTTTCTAGCTTTCTCATAGCAAATGCCTTTTATAGCTAGGTATATATTTCATCTTGTAGCACGCTAATTAGAAATATCATCTGTCAACTGCCTGCTCACTCTGTATAGGAACACCCAGTCCCTTTCCCAGTCTTGGTCTCCATCGTAAGTGCTCACCTGCTGTGGGACATGGCCAGTACAGCCCATGTAACCAGTGGAAGAATAAGTTCTGTGTTCACCAAACCATTTCTTTCTCCTCTTGGACTTGGCGTAAGACTGCATATTTTTTAATTCCAATTGGTGGGAGGGTGAGTATGTGCGTGACCAAATCTAGTCAGTGGAGTGTAGGCAAAATTACACTTGCTGCTTCAAAGTCTAGTTCTTTCTTTTTCTCTCTTTCTCCTTCACATGGTGTGGTAACCATACCTGCAGTTGGTCATACTATAATACAGAAGAAATATGCGTATTAAATCCCTAAGTATGAGACATCTTAAATATACCTCTTCATCTTTTCAAGGTCTTACCTCTTGTTCACAGTATTCTACTACTGTAACCAAATTTTTATAGGTTCAACCATGGCATTCTTAGGGGTACACTAAGGCTTTGCTTCATGACATTGAACATACAGATAATTTGGGATGTGGGAGTGGGAAAGCCCCCTGTGGACAAACTTTTCATGCACGAGGATAGCAGTCAGTGGATTAATGCTTCACCCTTTTCCTAAATGACATATAGTCATAAGCCCCATTTTATAAATTTTATGTCTGTAGGACCCTCTTCTTTGTAGACCAGCAGTCCCCAACCTTTTGGCACCAACCTGGGGCCAGTTTCATGGAAGACAATTGTTCCACAGATGGGAGATGGGAAGATATGGTTTCAGGGTGATTCAAAGGAGCTCGACCCTTGCATGTGTGGTTCACAGCAGGGTATGTGCCCCTATGAGAGTCTGCTGCTGCTGCTGATCAGACAGGAGGTGGAGCTCAGACCATAATGTAAGCAAAGGGAAGTGGCCATAAATATAGACAAATCTTTGCTTGATGGCTTGCCAATCGCCTCCAGGTCACTGACTGCTACAGATCTATGGGCTGGGGGTTACAAACCCCTGTATGAGGGGACACACTGGTGGGTAGAAAATCATCTGATGGGGCTCAGTACTTGAACAGCAATACTAAATTTTGTGTGAGAAATTAATTTTGATTGTTTTAAACTATTGAAATGTGGGGTTGATTTGTTGCAAGAATGAATGCTGATTACCCATATTTGTTATAGCCGAGGAGAATGAGTTTGAAGAATTAAGGTACCATAAATTTTTCATAGATACACAGCTTATATCAAGCTGGGATTCAAATCAGATTGTTCATAATTTGCAGTGATCTAGGAAGTCATAATTTCTATGAGGTGTTTAAAGAGCCTTATCAAAATGATAATCTTTTTAAAAAAATGATAATCTTTTAAAGGATTATTTCATCTTTCTTTCCCTCTCCCATGTCATCCAGAGCTTCAAGGTCTATGATGACATCAAAGAACATATTTGCCTAACTTAATTGAATCCAGAAAGTGTTACTGTAAACACCTTTGCTCTTTTCACTGATTAACATCTATTGAGGTGGTTGCTTTTGTATTGTGTGTGTGTGTGTGTGTGTGTGTGGTGATTTGGCTTCCTTTGAGGACAACAGACATAAACAGGTAAGACTTTGAAGGGGTCTTATTTCACAATTTGCTCTCTTAGAATCATTAGATTAAATAATCATTGTGTATTATATGATATTTATTTATTTATTTATTGGTACCAGGGATAAACTCATGACCTTGCACTTGCCAGGCAGGTGGTTATGCCACTGAGCTAAATCCCCAGTATATTATATGAATTTTTAAAAAGTGTTATTGATACATTTAAGAAAAGTTGCCAAGAGACAAAAAACTGCCTATCAATATTAAGAACTAAATAAATGATTTAAAGTGAGAAGGAAAGACCCCCTCCCACAAAGCCCAACAGTAGTGTTATCAAAGTCACTTATCAAAGAAGACCATTGTTTAAAGAGTATAGGGTGTAGTTATTTCTGTATCATTCATTTGATTCAGCCATGTATTTATCCAATTATCTATCTATCTATCTATCTAGTTTGGGTCAATTTGTACCTATACATCTATTTTATAACAAAAATTGGATGCTATCCAAAATGTTTAAAATATTTTTCTCTTAATTTTATATCATAAAAATATTTTATTCAGCATATATTCATTAATTTATTTGACGAGTATTCAGTGATCACCAAGTATGTGCCAGATGCTGTCATAGGACTTGGGGACACAGTGGTGAAAAGGAGAAAGTTCATACTCTAATACAATATCTTGTAAAATTTTACTTTAGAGTGCCATATTTCATCACATAGAAGTAATAAATTTATTTTAACCCATTTTCCAAAGATGGGCATTCTAGATTATTTCCATTTTATTTGCTGTAATGAACAGTCTTGGACATATATCTTTGCATGCTCATGGTATTATTTCTGTGTAGTAAAATTCTAGAAATAGAATTATTGGATCACATTTAATGTCAATAGATTCTGCTCTATCTCCTTCAAAATAGTAGAGCAATGTATTGGTAAATGACTATCTCCTACACTTAATACCAGCACTGTTGATTTTCATTTTGTTGGTCCATCTGTAGACTGAAAAAATACCACACTGGTTTTGTGCTTTTCTTTAATATGAGTCTGAGCATCAGTGCATATTGTTGTTGCTAAGTGTATTTCTTCTGTGAATGGCTGCCCAGGGCATTTGTCCATTTGGCTGTTTGTTTATTCCTTCTCATGAATAAATATTGAGCTCCTCTCATCCTGAGCATGAAAGACATATTCCCTCATGGAGCTTCCAGTTCAACAGAAAAGAGAAACTTTAACTAATGGTAAAAAAAAAAAAAATCCCCCAAAACAAGAAAACAGGATGTGCCATATGAAAGTACGAGATCAGGTTCTGGGAGCTCATACCAGCTGTGGGTGGGCGTGCTAATGAAAATGTTTAACTGTAGAAAGAATTAGCCACATGGAGGGAGAAAAAACTCAGGGTGAGAAAGCAGGAGGCATGGAGTAATTAGGAACTCTTGATTTGGCTTTATGCTTACCCATTTACACAGCTGTGATTCCTTATGTCCATTGACTAATGAGGTTAAGTGATATTAAGATTATAATAATAACAATAATATTAATAATGAAGTAAAAATTACTAACATTACTGAATATTTAGTGTATTATAGGTAATCCTATGAGCATTTCACACGTATAACTTCACTGTATCCTTCCTCAGTCCCCTTACTAGATGCTATTTTATTGTTCTCATTTTAATGATGAGAAAACTGAGGCACAGCTAGGAAGTAAGGAGGACTATTTTTTGTGCTCAGATAGTATTGCCTGTAGTTAGGAAATTTCTATTCCTGCCATATTCTCCTTTGGGTCCATTTTAAGAGCTAAACCCTTGGTATAGCTCTATCGCATAATTGCTGGATGGTGTTGGCACCATTACTAGAAGTTCTACATTCTTCCCTTATAAAATAAAATAATGCCTACCATGATATGTAACATTGATAGACCACTTTCTGTATCAGGAAGGGTAAATTGGATTTTGTTTTAGTTTGTTTTTTTTAAAGATTTTAACAACAAAGGATTATTTATTCTGCACTCACACTACATCATGAGAATTGGCTGGGAGCTCTGCCTCGTGTCCCCTTTCCCTGGAAACTCAGGTGTCAGCAACAGCATAGCATGTGCTTCCCCAATCCCTGCCACTGGAGAAAGCAGATCCATGCTTCCATTCAGGGCTCCTACGTGCTCTCTACTCTCAGTGGTCAACATGAATCTTGTGATCACAGCTGAGCCCCATGGCCAATCAAAGGCAATCTTGCTGTACGCTTGGGGGAAAAGGTACAGAATCACTTATGAGCTATTGTAATCTAGTCTCAGCTTCCATTTTACATGTTTTACTGTGACAACATATTTCCTTGACAACAACAATCATGGGGTGACTAGGATTTCTAGCCTCATTTTAAAGATAGGGTAATCAAGGCACAGAAAGGTTGAGTTACTTCCTCAATATCATTTGGCTAGAAAATAGTATATCCAGTTTTCAACCCTGCAGATCCTATATTCTTGAGTTATTTCATTATATTTACCATACAGGGATATTGTGGGAATATTAGATTGGAAGACTTGAAAAATATAAATTGACAAAATTAATATTAATATTACCGTTGCTGTTACTGCTACTTCCTTGGAGCATGGGTCTCAGGAAGTCCTCAGGTGAGGAAATTGATTTGACTCAACCTTGTCCCATGGCCTTCTCTCTTCCACGTCCCAGCCAGAAAGACACAACTTTTTCTGGAGTTGTCATTGCCTCATGAATGATTTCTGCACAACCAACTTGGCACAAGATCATTTTCCAGTCTAAGTCCCATTAATCTAAAAATCTTAGGCAAGTGCAGTGATTAGAATGAATCAACCACCAGTCACCAAAGAGCCCGCTCTGTGAGTAAGCCATATAGCACAGTGTAAAGAGGCATAAGACATCATAAATTAATGTTGTTCAAATGAATACTTGATAGCTATCCCAAGGAAGGCTATTTACCATCAGCACTTGAAGTGACAGTAGCCATGTGGAAGCCAAAGCAATTTGCATTGCATGGAAACAGTCAGGTTTGCCACTGCTGATGAATTATCAAGCACTTTGGCTGCTCTCCCTCTGCAGTGCTGTTTAATGTTTACCTAAAAAGCAGTGGGGCAGGGAGGTACTCTGTGTGCCTTGGAAATGGTGAGTGATAGAGGTCAGTGGTGATCTACAAAGCAAAACAAAAGGAAATAGATTTCACTAGCCAACCCCCTCCCTGGACTAACACACGTGGCTTATCCTCTCTTGAACTCTATCTAGATGGACCACTTCATCCCGGACTACTGTCAAAATAGTACTCATCTGCTCTTGCTGTCCCAGGCCTGCTTTCTTGGTCTGATGACCTGCCTCCATTTCTCTTTAGGCATTGTGGTTTCTAGATGTCTAACCAAATGGCTAATAAAATGTTACTTTCCTTAGTGCAAGTCTTTCACAAAAATTATATTTGTCTCTTAGAAAAATGGTGCCCCAGAGTCCCAGGATCCTCTTACTTCAAATATCACATGGAAAGTAAACCCTAGTGTTTGTGACTCCATTCTTTCATCAAAATTTAACATTCTTCTGCTCTCTATTTTCAGCTATTACTTGTACATAGCTTGTTCATGGTAGAGCCATGTATCTTAAGAGAATTCAACTACAATGGAGAAAGAAAAAGGAAGACGAAAAGAAAGCAGAGTGACGACGAATTCACCTACAGTTCCATTCTCAGTGAGGCTCAGAAGAATAGGAATCTGATCATCTGAGCTGCTTCTAGCCTCTCACTGGCATGACTCTCTTTCTACTGAGTGCAAGGTTCGAGGTTCGAAGATACAGTTTCAGTCAGACACTGTGACCCATGTCTATAATCCTAGTCAACTGAGTAGCAGAGACAAGACGATTTCCAAGTTCAAATCCCACCTGAGCTACATAGTGAGATCTCTGAAAACAAAAAACAAAACACAAAAACATTAAATAAAAAGCTCTGGGGATGTATCTCAGTGGTGGAGGACCCCTGGGTCTTGTCCCCAATACTGTTGTCATCAACATCATCATCATCATCATCATCATCATCCATATAGTTTGCATTGAAAGTAGTCTTCTGGCCTCTAATGGAACTATTTTATCAAGAATAAGACCCTCTGGGAATTTAGCTCAGCAGCTCAAGCACTTGCCTGGTAAGCACGAGATCGTGAGTTTGATCCCTGGTACAAAAAAAAAAAAAAAAAGAATAAGACCTAAGAATCCACATTCATTCTAGCATTGGAGAACTTATCATATTGAGCTAATTGAGCTTCCTTTCTGGGATTTTGAGAACAATAAGTTGCTTTTTTATTTTAAGAGATAAATAATATACTCTACTGTAATGGAGGGATCCAATGTAAAGTTGATACCATTTAAATCCATTTTTTAAAATTTAACTTTTTAGATTTTGCATACTCTGGGAGTTGTAGCAGGGAAACAAATGGTTCATCTTTCCTCTTCCTTTTCCTTCTTCACTACCATCACTACATTTAGGTAGTGAGAACAGAGTAACCTATTATTTGATTTTTCATTTGGTTGAGAGCAGGGTTTCTGAATCTTGAGTAGTATATAAATTATTTGGAGGAAAATAATCATCATGAACTCCAATGATGTTATAAAAGATTTTATGAAAATATATATAAGCATAAAATACAAACTCTTTGTGCTAATTACTTTAGTCAATTATACACCAAAACAAATTATAAATTAAATATAAACATTGCTTTAGAGTCAATACAATCCAAATCATTATTAAATACATGTGATGAATTGTGTTTCCTATAGTTAGGTATGGCTTGAGTGACCTGCAAGCATTCATTGTGATTGGAGTTTTGGCCTCCAGGTGGAAGTGTTGGAAAGTGCTATGGAAATTTTAAGGGGTGGATCCTAGTGGTAGGTCCTTAGGTCATTGGGCTGTGTTTTCAGAAGGATAGTGGGAAAATATCCTCTCTCTTTTCCTCTTGTTTTAGATGTGACCACTAACTCCAACATGTACCCTTGCCATGATGTATCTGCCTCCCTCATGAGAAATCAAACCAGTGCTCCACCTCCAGCCTTGGACTTTGAACCTCTAAAACTATGAGCTAAGTAAATCTCCTTTTCTGTGTAAATAGCCTGTGTCAGGTTTCTCCTTATAGTAACAAACAGCTGACAAATAAAATGTTCTTTGATTCAAATAGGATCTCTCTTTAAATATGATTGTCACTATTTGATCTTTGATGCAGGCTCTCTTGGGGTAGGAGACCTGAGCAATCATGTACTCATACTGTCTGCCTTCTCAGTTTCTCATTGCTTGGCATGAATTTATCATTTCCTGTGAATTTGTACACTAGACTATTTTCTAGTGTCTTCTGCAGGGAACAAATTTTCCTGGAGCCTGCAGGATGACAAATGACAAAAACAAAGGTCTTTTCTGAAATAGTCTGGCTGAACTCAATTAGAAGGTGCCCATCCAGATGATCCGCAGTATGCTTCTGTTGATTTCACTTGCCATGGAAATTTCATTTTGAAGAGAACATTGTGTGCAGACCTTCAGAACTGTACAATCTAAAGGGAGCACAGTGTACTAGATGTATTTTCCTAATGGCCTTCCTATGTCCTCTTCAGTCATCTCTCTTTGCTTTGCGCACCGTCAGAGTACGGTCAGTTTAAAAGACCTAGTTGGGCAATCAGGACACCCAGGTTGTAGTGATGGTTGCAGCCTTAACTAACTGTCTGAGTCAGATCAACTTTTGTCTTAGATCTCTATCTGTCCAAGACAAGCCACCACTGTCTCTTGGCCAACTTGAACAGTGTTCCAACTAGCCGGCTTCTACTCCTGGCTTTCTTCTCCACCCAGTTTTCACCCTTCAGTATGGAACAATCGTCTTACATTGTAAGTTAACCATGTCACTTCCTTATTTAATATCCTTTTATTGTTTGTGGTTCCAATTTTACTTATGATAATATCCGTGACATACCAACATAGGTATTCCAGCCCCATCTATCTCACCAGTTCCAGCCCTTACCTTACCTTCTGGCATCCTCCATGAATGAACCCCAGAGTCTCATTTAAGTTCATTAAACTGCCCCCAGCTTTTCTCTGATGGAGGTTTTATAGGGAGAATTTTGTTCTGCTAGTTACTCTTGCCACTACTACTATGGTCTCTGTCTCTCTGTGTCATTTCTGTCTGTCTCATTTCTTTTTTTTCTTAGTTTTCTTTTTTAAAGCTTTCCTCAGTTTCTAATCACCCTTTAAATATCAGCTTAAATCTCATCTTTTCAGCTATGGCTTCTCTGATTACCCTATCTCCGTTAGATTTCTCTGTAAATGCTGCTCTGTCTCCACCTTTTGTTAAACTTCCATTGTGCTACAGTGCTGGGATGTGGGCACACTCTTTGCCTCCTCCACGAGAAATTTGTCTTTCTGAGGACAGGGACATTACCTGCCTAGTCCCCACAGTAGGACAGCTTTGGAATGGAGTAAATAATTATTATATTAATACTGTATTGGTAAGAAAAGGGAGATCCAGACTGTCCAAACAACCAGACACTCTGTACCATGGTAGAGAGTTTCAGCCTCTTCTTAAATGCTTCCACATGTTTGTGGTCAGATTTCTTTGAGGTCCTAATCCAGAATGGAGGTATGCTGGACCTAAGGTCAGAACATCTCTCTATTGGTAACATTAAATCTTTTGTCATTTCTCAGTCCAATTCAATGTGCCCTTGAGAAGTCCTGGATTTGTTGGCAATCTGGGAAAACATTTTGTAAAATCAGTTTCTCCTTTAAGACAACCCAAGTTGCTCCAAGTCATCCTTGTGGACAGTCAGTCTTAACAATTCTGGGAGTGCCTCCATCTCGCTTATAAGTGCCATCACATCGACAACTGCGTTCTGCATTCTGAGGACACCTTCCCATCCTAGCTATAATGGAATAACAGAGTTGAGGCTGGGAGATGAAGTCTGCAGCAGTTTGGTAGCCTCTAACCCTGCAAACAACCCCAGCTTCGTCTGCTTTTCCTTTACTCCAAGAACCGTGAATGGCTTCCATGGACTCCAGTTTATCTTAGCCTCAAAGCTAATAGAGTTAAACCAGCTGGTCAATTTCAACAGAAGCAGAACCAGTGAGATGTTACTGTATTCTGAGATGGTGCTAATAAACTCTAATAGATTCCAGCTAACAATTTGGTATAAATTGGACATCGTGCTGCTGTTGAGGTAATAACGTTTGGCACTAAATAACAGAAAATCAAGCACTGTGATGTGTTTCAAAAGCACCTTGATCGAACCTTCGAGATTCAGGAAGATTTCACTATTGATTACCACTTACTCTTCCTTAAGCTTTAAGAAAACAGCAAACTGCTCCAAAATGCACCCCCAAAGGAGCCCAGACTTTTTCTCCCATAGGCTCAATAACTTATTTACATGAAAATGACTTCGTACTCAGAATGGGACCAGGGATGGTAGGGGTGGGAACCGTTAATGGATGAATCAGGACCAAGATGTTAGATGTTCTTCTTCAGGGTATACATGCACTTGTTTGATGTGTTTCTGAATCTCCTGGGAAGTTCATCTGCAGAAGTCACAGCAGTTCAATTCTGTTTAACAATTATTTGGATGCAAGTTCTGTGATTAGCTTAGCTTAGGTACCAGTTAACCAAATATGTAGCTAGAGGTCTGGACATGGTGTTAGGAAACCTTGTTCACATATTGGCTCTGGCACTAATTATCAATGTGACCTTGGGTAAATCACTTAACTTTCTTGAGCCTCAAATCCTGTGCCTGTCTACCCACCTTAAAGAGTCATTGTGAGGAGGAAGGAAACGCAAGAATCTCCATGTAAGTGCATTGTAGGCTGGGAAGAGATCTAAACATAAGCTGTGAAATTTAGTAGACCGCATGATCTTTTTTGGTTTTCTTGCTTATGCTGAGATTCTGAAGTTCAGCGACACCATCATGATCCCTGGAAATGGTCGGAATGTTCTTTGTTACAGACTCATCAGTTTCACCCACAGGTCCTGCTTGGCACACACACCCTGTCCATTTCCTCCCATCCTGTACCTGTGGAGCCTTTATAGTCTTAGAACCTTGTTTAGGGTCAGTGTTATAGCCTCCTACAACAGTTCCTTACAGGCATTAGGAGATTTCTTTAAGAGCAGAATCTTATGTAGTGTTATTTCTATGAAAATGTTTGCCACTTTTCTCTGTGTCTGTATTATCCATTTGCCCTCCACAATTTAACATCTCTGGGGTTGGGTTTTGTCTCTCTGTCATTGACAGGTCAGAGTTTAATTAGTAGCATCTTGATCTTTCTTAATGCCACACATGGTATGGTAACATATTATAGCTGAGATCATCTTGAGTGGGACAGAATATTGCTCTTAACATGTGCTTGTTAAGAGCAAGCTGTCTTCTGGGTGTTGGAGACAGACTGAGGTCCAAGACAACACAGTCTTCTCTAGTGGTGCTGACTCCTCACCACTAGGGTAAGGAAACCAAAGAGGGAGCAAGTCAGTAGAACAATGTCATATAGTATTGTTCTTTGGATCAACACATCAGGGGGAAATGACAAAGAATTTCCAAGTGTTTGGGCTGCTATGGAGAGTCTGGTCCTTGGAGGCTATATAGGAAGCTGAATACTGTGCAGGGGATATTTGATACAGTAGTCAACTTAGCTTCAGTGAAACAAAGTAACCAAAATAATCTTCTCTGAAGAAAGGGAGGGTTATTTTGACTCATGGTTCTGGAGGTTCAAGTCCAAAATCAGGCAGACGTCATTGGTTTGGGCCTTGAGCAAGGGGAGCACAACTTGGTGGAAGTGTTAGCAGAGCAAGTGCTAACATCTTAATTCAGAAAAGAGGGAGGAAGGGAGAGTGGAAGTGGGAATGAAAGCGGAGGGGGAGAAGAAGAGAGCAAACCTGGGGTCCCACTGTTCTTTCTCTTTAGGGGCATCTCCCAGTAGCCAAAGGCTTCCCACTTGGGTGGTTTTTTTTGTTTTTTTTTTTGTGCCTGGGATCAAACTCACGACCTCATTTGCCATGCATGTGATTATGCCACTGAGCTAGATCCCCAGCCCAGGCCCCACTTCTTAAGTGTCCACCACCCCTCCCAATATCACCACCCCAAGGATGAACCAAATTTTTACAGTTAGACCAACAAGGGACCTGAATCCAAACCAAGGCACATCTGGGCAAGAGCTTTCTGATGTAAATGAACATGGGCAGTTCCTGAAATGGGAATGGATTTAGTGGGTTTTCATTGGCATAGTTCTTGTGTGCGTAATTCTCTAAGTTTGCGTGAATGAGAAAAACCATGTATTTTCCCAAACATGTTATCTCTCTATCCTTCTTTGAATTCTTTTTAACTAAGCCCCAAACTTGCCTCCATCACTTATTAGGTTTTTTTAATTTAGAGAATAAAAGCAAAATAGAATAAAAGATAGAAATAATACAGAATTTCAAAAAAAAGTAAGAAATCACTGGTTGATAAATTACACATTGTTACCTTGGAAATAGTTGCTCAGGTCACAAAATCAAAGCATAAAAAGTGAACAATCAAACAATGACAGTACAAACCATTATGTTTGATGAACTAATAAAAACTTAGTAGTATGGTTATCTATCTCTCACTTAAACATACATACAGTTATACCCTTTAGAGCACTTTCTTTCACCTTCACTAATGCAGTATCTATTATACATTTTGGATCTTATTCTTTCAGTTTTTTATTATTATTTTATACTAGAGAGACAATACAATATTTACAAATGTGAGTTTTATTTATTGCACTTATGAGGATAGTCTCAAGTTGCTTCCATTTACCTATAAAAACCTCAAGACCATCCTTTTTTATAGCTGAGCAATATTCCATTGTATAAAAATACCACTCTTTTTCATCCATTCTGTGGTTGATGGGCATTTGGGTTATTTCTAAGATTTAGTTATTAAAAATTGCACTGCTATAAACATGGGTGCACATATATTGCTGTGACATCACCTTTTCTGTTTTTCTGGGAAAATACCCAGGAGGGGAAAGGTGGATTAAATGGAAATTTCAATCCTAGTTTTTTGAAGAATCTCCATACTGATTTCTACAGTGGCTGCACCAGTCTATACTCGCACCAACAGTGGAGCAGTGTTCCTTTTTCCCGCATCCTCACCAACATTTGTTATCGGTTGATTTCTTGATGGTAATCATTCTTTCTGGAGTGAGATGAAATCTCAATGCTGTTTTAATTTGCATTTCTGGATGATCAGTGATGGTGAACATTTCTTCAAGTATTTATTTGCCATTTGTATAAGCTCTAAGAACTGTGTGTTCATCTTAGATGCCCATTTTTGGAGAGGGTCTTTGAATTTGGAGGGCTTGATGTTTTTCAGTTCTTTATATGTTCTGGATATGTCTGAGGGATTGTTGGCTAAAATTCTTTCCCATTCTGTGTGTTTTCTTTTCATTTTGTTGGTAATTTCTATCTCATTTATTAGGTTTTTAAAGGTGCTGCAACAAAGTTGCAGAAACTGGCTTCAAGCAAGACAAGTTTAATCTTTCAGGGTTCTGTAGGCTAAAAGTTTGAAATTGAACTGTGATTGGCAGGGTCAGACTCTCCCTAAAGGATGTAGGAGTAAATATATTCCATGATTTCATCTTTGCTTCTGGTGTTTGCTAGAAAGTGTTGATATTCTGTAGCTTGTAGACATCCCACTGTAACCTCTCTCCATGGTTCAGATATTCTGTGTGTCTGTGTCTCTTCTCTTGTAAGAGCTCCAGCCATACTGATCAAAATCTGTTCACATTCAACTCAACCCCATTTTTATTTGATTACATCTACAAAGACTCTATTCCCAAGTAAGGTATTTACAGCTCCTATGGGTTAAAACTTCAACATGTTTTTTGAGAGGGCACAATTAGACTCATAAAAGAGACTTTGAATCAGGCACTTGGAAGGGAGGCTGAGGCAGAGGAGTTCTGAGCTTATGAATAACCTGGGCTACATAACCAGTGGTAGGCCAGTCTGGATTACATAGTGAGACATATGTGACTGGAAGATCTATCTATCTATCTATCTATCTATCTATCTATCTATCTATCTGAGATACAGATATAGATGATATAGATATCAATGCAAATATATAGATATGTACATATATAGATATATAGGGAGAGGAAGAAGAAGGAAGAACAGGACAAAGAGAAGAAAGAGGAAGAGGAGAAAGAGAGGGAGAGAGAAGAAAGAAGAGAAAAAAAGAAAAGGAAACACTTTGACATTACCTCAGGAAGGTATCTTAATGGAGGTTTGAATCTACTTTGGTAACCGGAGGTCCATGCCCTCTTACTTACTCCCAGGTCTATATTGCAGATTTTGCTTACCAAAGACAAAAGCCATGACCTCATTTTCAATGTGCAAGTTGCAAATGCCTCATTTCCCAGTGAGCATTGTTCTATTCCTCTACTGGTTTAAGGGATTTTTGGTGTTTAAGTAATAGCTTTATTTTGGTAGGAGCAGACAATTTCATAAATGTCTTTAAATCTAATTATTAATTGCAACACTTAATAGTGCTACTTTGAGTGGCAGTCATAGTCCCTTGAGAAGTTTTAAATAATAGTTCAATATTTTTAGTGTCAGTATTAAAATAGGTACTTCCTTTATGTATTCCCTTCAGTATCTACTTCTATTTTTGAAGGTTATCATAAAATAATAATAGATAGCATTTATTGAACGCTTACCATGTGTTAAGTGTTATATTACAGTTTATATTATGTGCCCATTTAATTCCCTAATAACTCTATGAGGTAGATACCATTATTATCCTTACTTCCTGTAACAGAAAATCAAAGATAGTAGTGTCTGTAAGTCTTGCATAGGGTCATAAGGCTGGTGGGTGATGGAGATGTCATTCAAACCTAGCAAATCTAGGTGTAAAACCTATCCGTGTAACCATTCTGCTTACCTCTTTTCAGCTGGCAGCTTGTCTTATTTCAAGAAGGGAATTATTTATAACACCCAACTTGGAGATACCTGAAGTGGGAGAAGGACCCTATTCTGACTCCCAATCTAGTGGTTGCTCTTCAGTTTCCTCTTGACTCGAAGAGAGGCTTCATTGATGTTCACAGCCTTGTGAAATTTTCCAGGTCGGCTTCTGACCTTGATCTCCAAGAGAAGGCCTGAGATAGCCCCTGAGAAAGTCTTTTTAGCAAAGGTTAAATCTCTGGGCATGCCCGCTCTGCTAGTGGACATTAGCTTCTGTGAGTTGCAGATTTGGGAATGTCTAAGTCATGTGGGCAGAGAGTGCTTATCTGTGTAAAGTTACTTTCATGGATCAATTAGATTGCCATGAGCTGGCCAAGCTGACCATTAGCTAATGGAGAAGTACTACCTAGCTGTTTTCTGTAGTTAAGACTAGATTCTAAATTTTAGCAGATTGATTTGCTGCACCATGTCTTCATGTCCCCAAAGCTATTGGTCAGTTGCCTGAAAATATTCTGAGACTGGGCATTCTGTTGCCAGGCTGGGCAGGGGAAGTGGATAGCTGAGGATCAGAACTGGGAGAGCAATTTCTCATGTATATCCTTCCATAATTTTTTTTTTTCATTTTTCACCTTGTGACTGTACTAGCTATTTAAAAGATCCCAAGCTCAGCCTTTGGTTCATGAGAAAATACTAAATATGCTGTACTCAATTAGCAATGTCTGCCATGAACACAGGATAAGGTTGTGTCACTACACAAGTTGATATTTGCTACCTCTGGACACTTATGGAATTCATAATTTATACTTATGAAGAAAAGGCTACTTATTTCCCAGGGAAATGATCTCAGGGCAGTTGTTAATGATTTATGCATTGCTTATTCTTCGTCATTCTTCATCATGCCTACATGGGTGTCACAAAATAGGTTTTCAAGACTTCTCAGCTGTGAGAGGGAGAGATATTGACATATCTATGGAGTCTACTTTATGACTAACCTCATTTCCCTCTGCTTCTTTTACTGAAAATTGGAAGTAGGCTCTTTTGTTGCTCCACCTACATCTTCCCCAGGGATCCTTCTCCTGTGGTCCCTGATGCTACTCCATCCACTAATTCCTACAATAATCAGCTATCACTTGTGTGAGTCCCTCTCCCACATTTGGGACCACAGCCTTCAGATGATTTTTCAGACAGAAGAGGAGCCCAGGTGTGGAGGCTCAGGATGAGCTCGTTTCGAAGCTCCTGCCTGGGAAACCGGCCCTCAACAAACACATTTGTTGCTCATACATTATCTGTTGGCTATCTACCCATGTTCCCATCTGTCGAGATGGCAGTATGCCTGATCCTGAGCCCTAAAGCCAGCCCCATTAAACGTAGGTGCCAATCACCAACAAGCTGACTGCAGGAGACTGCACCCTCTGGGAGGCCCTTCTCCATAACTCCTCATGAGAAGACTGAGACCACAGGCAGGCTTCTCTTTCCAGCCTGATTCCAGGCTCTAGGCACAGCCCCTGTGGGGAGCTCCAGCCTGGGATGAGAAATGCCTGCCTCATGGAGAGTGAGGCCCCATCTGAGCTGAGACTGTATCTGGGGAGGGGGAGAGATGGTGAAATTGAGGCCTGTGCTTGAGCAGAGTGGATCCTACCTGCCTGCTCTAGGAGTGGGGGAGGCATAAATAGACAGTTATTGAAACCACATCCACTCCACTGAAAACCCTGTGTGAGTGTGTGTGTGTCAGCGAGCACTAAATTCATCTGCAGCATCAATGATCAATGATGTGTTTCTATTTCTTTCCTTTGTTTCAAAATGGATTTCAAGGGACAGATGAAATATTAATTATATGTGTTCCAAAATCAACAATAGATCTGTGTAAGGATAAGTAACTGTACAAAGAGGAAAAATAATTGGAATAAGGGAAAGGAAGAAAGAAGGAAGAGAAGTGGAAAAAGACATATTTGTACACACACAAACATATATATATGAGATAGCTAAAATAACTATACTACTAATTGTACTAGATATTGGAAAAGAACAGTTAATACTCATATGTTTAGATAAATTTTACATGTCTACATCTGGTAATCTAAGCAACTCTCTGGAAGGTAACAATATGCAACATTACAACCCTTGTCAAATTCCTATCCTCATGTTTTGTAAACCTATACTGTTATTATATTTGGTTTCTTGTTGTTGTTTGTTATCTGTATTGCTTTTTGTTTCTCTTTTCCATATCTTTTTAATCTTAAATTAAAAAATGAAAAAAAAAAAGAAAGAAATATCAAGTATCTGTGCAACCTGCTAACAAGGCTACATTCTCAGTGCTTGTCCTGTGTCAGGTCCCAAAGAGCATCTAGAAGAATAGAGGCAGAAGATTAACTGGGGTTTGGGGCTAGGGTACAGCCAGGCACATAGAGAATACTCAAGCAAAGCTTAAATGAATAGATAATAGAGGTTCCCTGGCAGAATGGTTGTATGAAGAAATCATGGTGATGCATTTGTTAACATAATTTTTGAGTGCTTAATATGTATGTTCCAGACACTATTTTAAATCATCGAGAGAGAATACTAAGCAATATAGACAGGATCCCTTCTCCCATAAAGTGTATCTTCTATCCGGGAACAAAGACAAATGACAGCACAGTGGAAACTTTGAAGTTCTATAAATTTTATTAGTATTCCCTTGCCTCTGTGGAAAATGGCAAAGTGGAGGAGACTTGAAAGTGCCTAGAGGTGAGACTCATTCACCTGTATTTGCTATGAGATCATTTCTGAAGAGACCCCCCAACACACATGACCATGCATGTAGTATAGCTACTCATGTATGCACCCCATCGATTTGGACTTGGAGTGAAGTGCTCCTAGAATGCATATTATTTTTCTTACAAGATCTGTAAATGACAGACCCATGCACACTAACTGAGGAGCTTGCCAAGAGCTAAGAGAAAATCCAGGGGTTTTCCTTTGGATTGGGGTGCTTGTCAGGTTCTTGTACCTCAATCAGAACATCTGGGCATCTTTTTTACAGTTCTAAAACCTTAATGTTTAATGTTGACTCCTTCTGCATCTGGGAAAGCGTTCTAGTTTCTGGGTCACGTTCCCTATATAGCTACCTTGGAAAGCTGCAAAAAATCAGGACATGGGGAAAGTGAACGCAGAGATTCCTAAATAGGAAGGGGATTGTACTCTACTTTCTCTAAGGTTTCATCTGTTGTATAGATTCTGTGATTCCTGGAAATATTCAAAACTGAATTTTTGGGCTGGTTAGACACTCATGAGTTACAGGGTGGAGGGACCTATGGTTTGGTTGTATAGTGGCAGTTGTTTGAGTGTCAGATCTAGAATGCCATCTAGATTTTAGAAACTATATTCAGGAAAATGTAATCTCCAATGGAATGAAGAAAGTCTATTTTCTAGTACATGAGGACTGTTCTGACACATCTAATAACCAAATTTTTCATTATGCTACTTGTCTTCCATGGTGACCATGCCCCATGATAATGAAGCTGAATTAAGAAGACAATGTCCACCAAGCTCCCCACAGATTGTGGCTGAGTTTCAGAGAGACAGAGAGAGAGAGAGAGAGAGAGAGAGAGAGAGAGAGATAGAGAGAGACAGAGAGAGAAGAAAGAGAGAGAAGGCTCTGGGATGGGAAGCACTTACAGCACTCTGAGAGAGGAGTACACCTTAAGACCCAGCTAGACTGCTATGTAAATGATGACAGGGACATTCTGATCCATGGAGATAGGCTCTCATCTGTCTCATCTATCATTGTATCTGTATCTGTATCTGTAATGCT
Source organism: Hydrochoerus hydrochaeris (assembly GCA_004027455.1). Classification (NCBI taxonomy): domain Eukaryota; kingdom Metazoa; phylum Chordata; class Mammalia; order Rodentia; family Hydrochaeridae; genus Hydrochoerus; species Hydrochoerus hydrochaeris. The sequence continues at coordinate 728 of PVLA01006445.1, read as the reverse complement.
GGTACAAAGTCAGTACTCATTAATATTGGTGGAAGAAGTGAATGAACAAATGGTTCTAACTTTCTTCTTTCTCTAAATGAAATGTGTAGGAATATTACTGGTGTTGGTACCCCTAATACAAAGGAATGAGTAGCCCTAGGGAAGGTGATGAGCAGAAGAAAGTTATGTGATGCATGCCAGGCTTTTGCTACCAGGATAGTTCTGGTTTCAAAAATGCAGCATGAGTCACATTGCAGAAGTAAAAAAAAATGCCAGTGCGATGAGAGTATGAACAGGCAACTTCCTACAAGGTTTGTAAAAGCATGACTGGATGCTACTTATCTGGAGGAGGATGTTGAGAGTAGCATCAAGATTTAACTATGTGCCTTTTTTTTTTAACTGGACATGGAAAACGAGTACATAAAACTAGTGTAGGAGTTTAACTTAAGGAGATATTTAACAATGTGCATGAATGTTTAGCTGGTAATTTGTTCATCCACAGAATTTACAGCATAATTTTGGAAATGGCTCAAATATCCTACAAAAGTGGTCCAGTTGATTAAATCATGGTCTTTCTATGTCCTGGAATAGCATGTTGCCACTTGAATGGCATTATAGGCTTATATTTGTCAAAATGGAAGCTTGTGTATTTACTAGGATTAAATTAGGTTGCAGGTAATAAGAAAAAATAGTGTTGCTTTAGCAAGAGGGGAGCTTGTTTCTGCTATGTTTTAAATGTCCTCTTTCAA
>PVLA01006444.1:0-123764 GCA_004027455.1 Hydrochoerus hydrochaeris | reverse complement strand
GTCTTTTACATTTTTAGTTAGGTTGATTCCTAAGTATTTCATTTTTTTACATGTTATTGTAAAGGGCGATATTTCTATAATTTCTCTCTCAGTGAGTTCTTTGTTGGTGTACAGGAATGCTATTGATTTTTGAGCACTGACTTTGTATCCAGCTACACTGATGAACTTGTTTATTACCTCTAGCAGTCTTTTAATGGAGTTTTTTGGGTCTTCTATATAGAGTATCATGTCATCTGCAAATAGTGATAATTTAACTTCTTCCTTTCCTATCTTTACTCGTTTTATTTCTCTATCTTTTCTGATTGCCCTGGCTAGTGTTTCCAGAACTATGTTGAAAAGGAGTGGTGAGAGTGGACATCCTTGTCTTGTTCCTGATTTTAAAGTGAAAGTTTTCAGTTTTTGTCCATTTAGTATAATGTTGGCTGTTGGTTTGTCATAGATGGCCTTTATAAGGTTGAGGTAGATGCCATGTATTCTGAGTTTCTGAAGGGTTTTTATCATGACTGTGTGTGGGACTTTATCAAAAGCCTTTTCTGCATCTATTGAGATGACCATGTGGTTTTTGTTTTTGGCTCTGTTGTTGTGGTGTATGGATTGTCATTTCATGCTGCTTTGTTATTTTTAAAAGTTCTCTCCTTTCCTGATCACTAACTTTGATCCTGTCCTCAAGGTCCAAAATTCTATCCTCAGCTTCCTTTAGGCAGTTTTACATGCTTTCAATAGAATTTTTTGTTTCTTGGATGTCTCTTTGAGTTTGTTTCATGAATTCTGCTTGTTTTCTATATTGTTCCTTCAAAGTTTCAATCAGTTTCCCATGCTCATGTACTTTTTTCTCTAGTTCTTCTTTAGCTGCATTCAACAACTCCTTTACTAAAGTTGTTAATTCTATCTTTACATGGGAGACTACTTCTAATTTGATTTCCTCTATAGCCTGATGCAGTTTTTTTTTATTTCACTGGCTATCTTTTCAGAGATTCTGTGTGTGTTACTTTTGGGGTCCTCAATTTCAATGTCTCCTATACTGGCTTCTGGTGAACTATACCTTTGAGACTGCATTTTGCTTTTTCGTTTTGTCATTTTCACTCTACCTGGTGTTTTCTATGTGTAGGAGGGGATCACACACACTCTTTTCAGAGACACCAAAGTCTTACAGTTAGTTAGAGGGGGTTTTTACTACTGGCCCTATTTATCCCCTGTACACCTCTATTTTAGGGGTATACTCACCACATTGATACAGTCAATCCAGTGTAGTCCAAAGTTCACCACCTGGGAGCAAAGTTCCAAATTTTCTCACACTGACTGGATACCGCTGAGATCTTCTGATGTTCCAGTTGGGAGGGTGGGCCCATTTGTAGCTGCCAGGGCAGTTTTCAGTCTTGGGCGGGCCTCCTCGATGTTCCCGGTGGCAGGGTAGGCCCACAGGGGAGGTTCCTACCCCTGAGGCGGGCTTGCGCTGAGTTTCAGGTGGCAGGGAGGGCCCTTGGTGGAGCTTCTGGCAGCCTACCCCTGATGACAGGCTTCCGCTAAGTTCCCAGAGGCAGGGCGGGCCCATGGTGGAGATTCTGGGCAGCCTATGCCTGATACAGGCTCAGTGATATCATTTTTAAAAGAGATAGTTTGGAGACAGAAGTACCCCAGGAGAGTACAACATGAAGATACAAATTACACTGCCACAAATTAAGGAATCGCCAGAAGTTAAGAGCGAGGCTTGGAATAGCTCCTTCCCCACTGTCTTCAGAGGGACCATGTGTCTGCTAAAAATCTTGATTTTAAACATTTGCCTTCAGAATTGAGATCATCAAACTTTGCTGATCAAGCCATTCAGTTTGTGTTGCTTTTCTTATAACAGCTCTAACAAGTTAATATGCATAGTAATTAAAAATTTAGGAGCAGGAAAAAACCCAAATATGTTTAAAGGAGATATGAAACAAATATATACTAATTTGAGTGTCCTTGCCAGAAACTGAGATGCAAGTAGACTGTGACACTTTGGGGGAGATAAGCAATTCTGACCTGCAACACCAAGCAGTAATCAGATGGGAATTTGGACGGACAGTGGAGATCCAGTGATACGTGAGGACCTCCTTGACATAACTGCTTCAAGGTTAGAATGAGAGCTGGTTAGATGCTGACTTGCTTGAGATTAAGTTAACATGGGGGCTGGGAAGGGAGCAGAGTGCACACAGGGATTCAGGGGATATGGATGTGGTAGAAATGTATGAATGAGGAAATGGTCCAACCAAAACAATGTCACTATGTTTGGGGGTGCTAATGTCCTTCAAAGTTTCTTGTGTTGAAGACTTGGCCCCAGCCTACCGCACTGCTGGGAGGTAGTGGAACCTTAAGTAAGTGCAGCCTAATGGAAGGAATTTAGGTTATTGGAGAAATGATCGTAAGGGAATCATAGTACCCCAACCCTTCCTCTTCCTCTCACATCGCTTCCTTGCCAACCTGAGACAAGCAGGTTCTTCTGCCTTACCACAGGCTCAAAAGCAACTTGCCAACCAGTCACAGACTGATAGCTCTGAAACTGCAAACCAGAATAAAACTCCTCTTAAAAATTTGATTTATCTCGGTATTTTGTTACAGTAACAGAAAGCTAACACAAGGATACAATTCCTGCTTAGACTGTGTATACAATTCCTACTTAGACTGTGTATACAGGATTGTTGCATGATTCTGCCAGTCATCCCAAGTAATGGGGGGTTCTTAGAGGTACTTAGCTTGGCACTGCGTATGACACAAAAAGATTGGTGGAAATACAGAATGAGAACAAAGACTAATCCTATGCCCTCGCTACTTACCTGTTGTGATGCAATTCCGACTTAGTAGTAATTTCATTATGTCATCTCAGATATATTCCTGAAAGAAAGAATTTCCAGTAAACAAAACCAAAAAGTCACGATACAGATCATGACAGATTCAGTCTGCATTTTCAAGTGATTTTCTCCACCATTAATTTCGGTAAACTTTTCCTTTCCTTCTTAAAATATCATCAGACGGATGTCTTGCACTGTGTACTAATGCTTGTTCCTGATCAGAGTGGTAAAAAAGATAGTGCAGAACAGGGAGTAAGTGATAAGAAAGTGGCACACTTTTGCTGTATAGAAATAAACTAAAATTATGAATCAGACAGAAAAAATGGCACACTGATTTCCCTGTCCAGAATCCTAGCTGGAAGATTCCTGTCTTGCTGGTACACGTTTGAGGTACATAAAGCACACATTACTGTGAGTAGCTGGTGTGTGGACCTGACATGTCTTTATTCTTATACCCTTTCCCTCTCCCCTCCCCTCACACCATCTCCTAGTCCTCTCCCCATTTGCTGATACCGTGGGAGTCCGTTCTGAGGACTGCGCTCTTGCGATGTTCTCACTGCGCTAAGGCCCCGCCGTGGGGTCCCGCGCAAGCCTGGACCCCAAGGCCTGGACCCCCAGCCTGCGTCTCCAGAAATGCCCGCGCTGCTGGACTGCGGGCCCAGGCAGCGCGCTTCTGTGCTGAGCCCCGGGGAAACTGCGATGGAACAGGTGGCCCAGAGTATCTAGAAACACATAAAAAGTATGGTAAAAATGCTGGAAAACCTGTAGTTTTAAGAGACCCATCTGCGGAGGGCACTGCCCACACACGAGCTGCCGGGACTGACGTCTCTCTGGGTGGGCCGGTGGGTGACTGGAGGGCAGGGGGGAGGCTGGGCGCTGCTGCTCCCCACTGCAGACCCGGTGAACGCCGCTCACAGAGGCTGCGCTCGGTGGACACGTTCTGACTGTCCTTCCGTCATCAGGTGACCTTAGCCTGCTTTTCTAACTTGATGCACTTTTTCAAACCTTTCGATTCTTTTGGAATAACAGGTAAAGCATAAGGATGTTTTACAGTTGCACAAAAGAAATGTTTTTTTGTTTATGTCCTTCTATAAGAATTCTTCTGGGTTGGTTTTTTTTTTTTTTTTTTTTTTTTTTTTTTTTTTTTTTGGGTTGTTTTTTTTTTTTTTTTTTTTTTTTGTCTTTTTGTCTTTTTGTCTTTTCATGGTAGGATTTCACTATGTAGATCAGACAGGCCCTGAACTCACTTTGTAGACCAGGCTGGCTTCAAACTCACAGCAATCCTCCAGCCTCAGCCTCCCAGGTGCTGGGATCACAGGCAGGTGCCAGCACATCTGGCCAAATTTTTCTATTTTTAAAATATTTTTATTTCACTTTTGAAAAACTTTTGTTTAACTAAGACCGGGACACACATTAGCCTAAGAGGGTCAGGATCGTTAGCACTGTCTCCCGGTCCTATCCACTTGGAAGACCAGTAGCAGTACATAGCTGTCATCTCTGATAACAATGTCTGCACTGACTCCTGAAGGGCCTGTCTTGCAGCTGACATCTTTTAGTCTACAAGCAGGCCTACACTCTAAATATTGATCCAAAGTATAACAGAGTAACACATTAGCCAGGGATACCTTTATTTATTAGCATGATCATTACTGTGCACTTAAAATTTGTGTGTGCTGTGCCTTCACGCGACTAGCCATGCCATGGAATGTTTACAACAGCTCATCTCAAATGCCTGAGGAGTGTGTTATGCTGTGGTGTCAGTGGGTGATAGAAACTTTTCATTTCCATTATAATTTTATGGAAACTTCACTGTATATGCAGTCTATCATTACAAAAGGTTGTTATATGAGACATGACTGCTTTGGGGTTTTTTTCATTATTTTATATCAAGCATTTAGTTTAGTAAACATTTTGCTACAAATGATAGATTTTTGTTCCGTTATGCCCATACATGCTTAGGAGCATATAGAATTTATGGATTTTCTATTATTCATTTTAGTGAATAGAAAACAATACTTAACAGATACTCTTAAGCCTAAATTGAATAAATGCTAACATTTTGCCATTTTATAAAGCACCTTTGCATTTCCCCCATTCCTCCTCAGAGATGGCCCTTACCCTTAAGTTGGTATTTGTCCTTCCCAGTGTGTTCCTACCTTATTAATGGAAATGGAATTGCTCCTAACACATACAGGCTTGTAAAACTTGGTTCCTGTCTATTTATGATGGATTTGTCTTGCTTCTTATCTTTATTTTCCTAATGTATGAAATATTTATGGCTTTCCTTCTCCATTCTATTCATTGTCCTTTTACATAAGGAGTTATGTATCTATTTCACATTTTTTAGTGGTTACACTTCAAATTTTACATTTGTATTGGGATTTAAAAATCTAACTTTGTGCTTGCATCTTTGTTATCACATTAAAGACTTTATATCACTTTAATTCTGATTATCCATTTTCCATGTAAAATGTGTTCTTGTTCCACCTTAGTTACAATGAGCACAACATAGTAGCTAACATTTACAACTGTCTGTGGCAGTGTGTTTATGTGCTTAGTAATCTGTTGATTAGTATTACATCGCACACCTCTCTCCTTTTTCTCTTCGCTCGGTTTTGCTCTTTCAAAGCACCTGCTTTGTGCCCCTCCTTCACAAGAACTTGAGGCTCTGTAGTTCTTCATTGGTCTGAATGTCTTAGAGCACAATAGTCATTATAAGCCAACAGTCATTTTCTTTTTCTCTTAATGTTCTGGTTTTTAGTTTACTAGTACATGTTTGCGGTTCATGCAGTTAACAATCACCTTAGGCCGTGGTTGCACACATGTACATATCAAAGCCTGTTTTTTGTTTTTAATCTCTTTCCCTTCCCTCCCCCCCACTCCTCCTCCAGCTCTCCTGTGTCATTTTCTTATAATAGTTGTTACAGAATATAATGCTTATCATTGTTGTTCTAGTATTTAATCTTACATTAATTGAGGCTGTAAGTTCCTTGCGAGGCGTCTTCATTCCGCTTGTTTCTCCTCCCTCCTCCTCACCTTTCTCTCTTTTCCCCTTGCACCATCCCTCTATTGCTGGAGCTCCTTCACCTTGTCCCCTTCTATTCATCCTTGATTATTTTCTTTGTACTTTACATCATTCAAATGAGAGATACTATATACTGTTTAACCATATGTGTATGATTTATTTTACTCAATATTATATTTTTCATGTGTGTTCATTTTGCTAGAAATGTCTCAAACTGTCATTCTTTATAGCAGAGTAGTATTCCATTACATATGGATACAACATTTTATTTACCCAGCCATCGTTAATGGGTATAAAAACTGTTTCTGCGATTTAGCTATTATGACTTGTGCTGCTGTGAATACTGGAATGCATGTATGGCTGAAGTGTGATTCTTAAACTCTTTGGGGAAGATACTTAGCAGGGGGATCACTGGGTCATGTGAAATTTCTAACTTCAGTTCTTTAAGAAATGTCCGGATGGATTTCCCTGATGCTGTGCTAGTCTTCATCCCCACCATTACTGAAGGAGGGTTCCTTTTGCATCATGGCCTCACCACCATTTATCAGTTGATTTCTTGATGGTTGCTGTTCTTCCTGGAGTAAGATGGAATGTTAGAATTGCCTGATTTTGCATTTCTCTAATGGCCAGAGATGTTGAACATTTTCTCATATAGTTTTGACCATTTGAATTTCTTCTGCTGTGAAGTGTCTGTTCATTTCCCCTGTCCATTTCTTGACTGACTCTTTAATTTTATGCAGTTTAGTTTTTCTGAGCTCTGTAGGTATTCCAGATGTCAGCTGTCTGTCTGAGGCAGAGCTGGAAATTTGTTTCCCTTTCTGTAAGTTGTCTCTTCACTCTATTGGGTTTTGTTTTGTTTTGTTTTGTTTTGTTTTTGCTCTACAGAAACTCTTTAATCTAATATGATCTCATTTGTTGATTCTTTCTATTTCTTGTGCAATTGAGATTCTGCTAAGAAAACCCTTTCCTACATCTATGTCTTCAAGTGTTTTATCATTTTGTCTTTCAGTAGGTTTAATGTTTAATTTTAATGTTTAGATCTTTAGTCATTTTGATTTTGATTTACTATATGGTGAGAAATAAGGGTTCAGTTTCAGTCTTCTGCCCAGAGATAACCAATTTCCCCAACACCACTTGTTGAAAAGCCCATCCTTCCTCTAACATGTACTTTTGGCACAATTATCAAAGATTAAGTAGCTAAATAAGAAAAGTTCTGTACCTTTAATTCTGTTCTATGATCCTGGTATCATCCTGTTTTTATCACTATTGTTTATATTTTATAGCTTGATGTCAGGTATTACTATGCCTTCTGCTTTGCTCTTGTTTCCCAAAATTGCTTTTGCTCTTCTGGGTATCTTCTGGTTCTATATGAATTCTAAGATTGTTTTTTTCCAGGTCTAAAAAGTAGAGCAAACAGCCGTTTTCTCCAGCTCATCTTGTGATGGCCATTGCTGTGATCTGACGTTACTAATGACATTAGTTCATTGAGTGCTCTCACATGCACGTATGATGAGAAAAATACTTGACCTGAAATTTGCATTTAAAAAATTATAGGTAATTAACGTTTTCCTAAGCTGCATTTCATAATTTGTTCTCTTATTTCTCACAATCACAGCAAATTGTTTTACTGCTTCTACATTTTACAGATAAACACCGAAGCTCAGAGTAGCCAAGTAGCTTAATCTTGATCGCGAAGCTGAGAGACGGCTCTCATGGCACGCAAACTTAGGTCTTCCAATTCCAAGTCAAGTATAGTTGCCTAAAGAGTCAGTGATATGTATTTTCACTTTTAATTTATTTTCATGTCAGTGAAAAGCAGAGAATAATATTAATCAAGATACAGAGACTATGATGAGTATTAGTTAATTCTCACATACTTTATGATAGTGTCTTCCTCATCAGGTCCAAGACATAAGGCAGACCCCACCCTCCAGGATCAGAACCCTCAATTAAGCCCTGGCTGGGGCCAGGGAGCTGCCCTCCTTTAGAAGACTGAGTGCAGAACTCAGCTGCTTGCTTGAAAAGCCATGTTTAGAGTTTTAGACTCAAGGTAGGATCCCTTAGCCATGTGGTGAGAAATTGAAAAATGACAAAATTGAAAAGTAAATGACCTTTGAAATACAGAAAAGCCTTTACACTGGAGAAAAATGTAATTTTGTTTTCAGACACATTCTGCTCTTGTTGTGATTTGAGGAGTGCTCCAGTCATGCCAGCAAGTCTAATGGGATATATTTAGAGGGGTAGGTATTTCTAGGGTAAAATTGTTTTTTTCATTTACTTATAACATGAAAGCATGGGAATTAGAGAGACTGGGTTACAGTCTGAGCCTGCATCAGATCTGCTTCAGGAATACCCTCAAGTTATCAGGCCCATGGGCTTCAATTTTTCATTTATAAAGCTTTAAATTAGAACTAAGTATCAATCATCTAATATGTGAATGGAATACTTTTGTGTTTACTGGACAAATCTTGGCCTTGTTTATAGTTTTATTTTTCCATACTACATATCTATATATCTGAGTAAAAAATATCTTGTGGTTTTTTCTTTTCTTGACTTCTATTAAATTAGTAGTTATACTGTAAATCTCCTTGGTCTTTTGTTTGTAAGTATGTTCCCAGGCACTGTACATATATTCCATTAAAAGTTACTGCTCACTTCTTTTTTAAATTAAACTTTTTAAAATAATTGTAGATTTTCATATACATATAAAGAACCCATTTCCTCTTGTCTTGCCTAATGGTAAACATATCTTGCAAAACTGTAGCATAATATTTAAATGATATTGACATTCTTACAAACAAGACACAAAACAATTTCATCATAAAGAGGCTTTTTCTCTACTTATTAGTAACCATGCCCACTTCCTCCTCTCCTCACCCTTTGTATTTATGATCTCTGCCAGTCACTGCTCTGTTCTGTATCTCTACAAGTTGTTATTTCATGAACGTTGTGTGAACAGACTCACACAATACGTAAATGTTTGGAACTGGTTTATTTCCCTCAGCCTAATTCCCTATGGATTCATCCTAGCCTTGCACAGATCAATTACTCCTTTTCATTGTCCTGGTGGCTTTCCTGGATGAGGCTGTGCCACAGGTTGTTTAACTAAACCCCAGAGCTCTAGTATTCAACACCTCAATGAGACCTTGAGGACTGCGGAAGCCGTGAAGAAACATTTAGTTTATTTATGCTTTGGGAGTATTACTAATAAAGCTCTTATGAACATTTGTATACAAGTTTGTGTGTGACTATGTTTTTATTTCTCTGAGAAAATGATCAGGAGTATAACTTGTGAACTGTGTGGTATTTCCACATTAAATTTTGAAAGAAATGGCCAACCTGTTTTGGAAGCAGTCCTCATAACCAGTGTATGGGTGGCTGAATTTCTCTGCAGCCTCACTAGCATTTCGTGTTTGTCACTATTTTATACTTAGCTATTCTTGTAAGTGTGCAGTAATATCTCACTGTGGTTTTAATTTTCATGGCCAGTGAAGCTGAATAATATTTTATGTGTGCTTATTGAGCATCTGTAAAGCTCTATTGTGAGATACCTGTTCATGTCCACTATTGTTTGGATCTGAAATATCTGCCAAAGTTCTATGTGCTAAAGGCTTGAACCTCAGCATGTGGTACTATTGGAAATTGGTGAAAACTGGGAAAGGTGGGGGGTAACGGAAGGTTAGGTCACGGGTTCTGCCCACAAAGGGGATTATGGGACCATAGTCTCTTCTCTTTTTTACTCTTTTGCACACATCCAAAACCAATGAGACAAAGTGATCATGGACTGAAGCTTCCCAAACTATGAGAGAAAATAAGCCTGTCTTCCTTGTAAGTTGATTATCTTAGGTATTTAAAAGTAACAAAAAGTTAACACAATTTTTTTTGCTAACAAAAAGCTAACACAAACATGTTTGTTTAAGTTACTATGTTTTCTTTACTATAGTTTTTTATATTTTCTAGATACAAGTTCTTTGCTGAGTATGAGGCTTATATATTTCTTCCAATATATATATTTCTTCCAATCTGTTTATTATAATTTTTATTGAGTCAAGTTTGTCCATTTTCCCTGTATGGATATGTATTTAGTGTCAAGTTTAAGAAGTCTTTGCCTAGCCATCGGTTCCAAAGACTTTTCCCTGTGCTGTTTTGTTTATTCCTCTAAGAGTCACATGGTGTTATGATCTACATTTAAATCCATGTTGCCTGTTGAGTAGGTTCCTAAGTAAGGCCTGCATGGAAATCAAGCCTTACTCTTGCCTATGGATATACCATTTAGAGAAGGACTATGCTTTTTTCAGTGAATTGCTTTTTCATCTTTGTCAAAACTTAAGTATATTTGTGTGAATCAACTTCTAGATTCTCTATTCTGTTCTGATGCAGTCTCTCTGTCAGTACCACACTGCACTGATAAATATGGGTACATATTAGATCTTAATATTGAATAAAGTGATTCCTTCACTTTTTTGTAGGATTGTTTTACCAATTCTGTATCTTTTGCCTTTCTATATAAATTTTAGAATAAGTTCACAAGTTCACTATTAGTTCCTACAATTGTGATTAATTTTTGTGTATAGTATTCTGTGATATCTGACTGACTTAGTTCTAGAAAGGTTAATGTTTTATTCCTTGAATTTTATGTAGGTGTTGGTACCATCTGCAAATGAGAAAAGTTTTGTTCATACTTTTCGATCTGATTTTATTATTTAAATTTTAAGATAAAGAACTATACCTTTTACCAAAGTCTAAATTTATTCAATATTTAGTTTATTTATGCTTTGGGAATATTACTAATAAAGCTGTTATGAATAGCAAGACCACACCATAGTGTAAGTGCACATTGCTGCTGCTTTGCCTGTTTTATATACACACTCTTCTACATGCACACACACAAACACACATACAAGCTAATAAATATTGGTCTTTTTGTTAGTGGAATCAGTAATGCAGTAACACATTATATACTACCAAAGTGTATAAATAAATAAACATATCAACAAAATGTAACATACAGTCCATATTTGAATTATATTTATAGAATAATAAAAGAATTTGAAAACAGATGGACAGGCTAATAAGACATTTTTATTAATAATGATGAATAATATAGACATAGATAAAATATGGTTTTAATACTTAATGCAGTTAACTATTATTTTGTTAGGTACAAAAATAATAAAGTTTTTCTTTTAAAAAGTCACAATTACAAACTGAAATACACACAAATAAAAAACACGATACTTGGAATGTACCTTAAACCACTTCATAATAATGAAATTGTGGGGTATAAATGACACAGGATAGACTAGAAGTCACTAAATACTGAAGTTGGTTGAATGGTGAATAGAAATTAGTTAGCACTGTTTTCTCTATTCTAATTCTGTGTTTGGAATTTTCATAATAAAAAGTAAAATATCTTCCTCAGTCATCAACACTTTACATAACAATTTCAGATTCTTTAGCACCTAATCTTCATGTTAATTTATTCTGAGTTGCAGGCAGCACTGATCAGTCTTGCAGTCATAGTAGTAACATTTTCTTCTTCTGGGTCACAGTCTTCTGTATTTCAGTTAGGTACAGTCATGGTATCAGGAATAAATGAATTTATTACAGCTTTTTGTGTTTCCTTCATAGATTGTATAAAGTTGATTTTTTTCAAAGAAATTACTGAGATAAGGATCATTTTGCTTTCATTACTGTTAGACTTCTGGTTGATTTTTATGAGCTCTGAAATTGTGAGCCTTCACTTTTGATTCAGAGAATAAATATAGTTTTCTATCCCACAAATACCACAAACATTTTTTTTAACTTCTAATAGTCTCTCTAAACATATTTTAGTTTTTACAAATATCTAAAATATTTAAAAAATTCAAGTGAAGCAGCTAGAAAAAAAGCATAAGAAGAAAGTCTTTCCAGACAGGGGAAATGATACTGACTTAAACGGAAAAATGTTTGTGTTAGGGAAATTTTGAAATGCTGGCTGCAGCGCAGGTCAGCTATGTGGGGTGTGTAAAATAGGAAAGAAAGGAGCCACGTGACAACGCCCTAACCAGAGAGTCCTAAGCAGAACAGAACCGCTGCCAGTGACAGGGAGAATAAGGAAGCTGCGTTTATGTTGCGCATGGCCCAGGGTGTGTGTGGAGCATGGCAAAGAGGGGAGACCGGGCTTTCAGGGCTGGCAGAGAGGAAGCTTTTCACATCTTCCAGACAAGAGACAGCGAGGGCTTGAGTTACACCACTGTGCCATGAGTGGATAGAGGAAATACTTCGGCTCATATTTAAGTCAGATTTGAAAGCTCTGTTGAGGCGGGGGAGGAAGACAAACAACTTCTAGTCCAGTGTTACCATTTTAAGGACAAAAATAGGTTCTCAGGAACGTGTCATCAGGTGATTCTATGCTCACGCCGCAGAGCCTTCTCCAAGCCCGGCTCTGTGCTGTAGGCTGCCGCTGCTGTGCTCCACTACCCTGCACAGCGCGATTCTGCAGGGAGGGCTGTAGGCAGCTGGAACAAACTGGTGAGCATTTGTGTATCTAAGCATAGGAAAGACACAGGAAAAACACTGTGCCACCTGAATTTTTCAGCTCGGTTATAATGTTATAGAACCATCATGGCAGTCTATGTTTCACCAAAATATTCTTATATGGCACGTGAGCTGATAGTAGCATCATTAACTTCACTCGCGAACACAAGTTACAGTAGGTTGGGAGGATGGAGACGAGCGTAGCATTAGGCATGTTCATGGAGAAGGTCTGCAGGACAACGGGGCAAAGTTTAAATGATGATTTAGGACTGCAAGTTAGCTGACCTTTGTTAAAACAAAGCATATTGCCCAGGAGAATGGGTAAAACAAGAAGACCAAAGCCAAATATCTAATGAACCCACAAGCTAATGTGTGAACACAGAAATTCCTGGTTAAAAAAGCAAAGGCAGATATACAGTGCTGATAATTCCTCAAAAGCTGCATGAAGTAGGTGAGAATTTAGGAAATCTTTAATTATGGTACAATACCATATTAGAGAGCCCCAACATCCCATGAGGATCAGGCATTCAATAGGCAAACACAAACATGAATGTGCGTCATTAGCTAAAAAATTTGAAGCAATCTGAGTTTACAAAGCCTTCATTTTTGTTTAATTATCTTATATTTTGATAGCTTATATTCTTTACTGATAGCTTATATTCTTTTTAACCTATTATGGGCATAATTATAAGTGGAAGTACTTTAATTAATGTTGATTACATTTACTTAAGACATTTAGGAAATTTGAAGTTTAAATTATCTTTGTAAGAATGAGCTATGCAGATGAAACTAAGAGGTTCTTCAAAATGAAAACTGAATTAGAAAAGAGAACCAAATATTCTCCACTAGAATGTCTTTCCCTTCTTTATTGATAATAAAGAAAATGATAAAATAAAAAATTTCATATTCACTACATATTGAAAAAGGAAACTCCTAGGAGCTGTACTTCGTGAATCTGTGTGTGCTCCTTTAGACTTTGTGTTGAAAAGACATTATGTAGTACCTGAAAACTACAGATACAGATTAGGTCTGGAGGAGGAAAAGTTTCCTCCAGGACGCAACTGTGAAAATCCAGTTTCTCATTACTAGTTTATGACCCTGTGTGAAGTTTAAATTGGGTTGAACAGGGCGGCCAAATCCTTCTGTTATCAAAATGAAGCATATTGTCAAAGGGGAAAGAAATCAACTGATCTCTAGAGGTTGTTCTATTGCTGATTTTATCTTCTTGATGGTAGGGCATAATTTATTTCCTCTCCTGGGACATAAGAGAATATTTGAAGGATTCTGAGGAAAGGAATCAAAAGGAAAGTTCTACTAATAAAAGTATAAAAATAAAAAGCATATAAAAAATTCTTTCATTTTTAAAAGTGACCCAGTCAAAAAAATTATACTATGGAAATTAAATGCTAATCACATTTAAAACATTCTACTTTAACAATTTGACGTGTGTGTACCTAAATAAATCATACTGATTTTGCGTAGTTCAGTAACTATTCTAAGGAAAGTATCAGAATAGTTAGATGCCTAAGTAAAACTACCTAAGAGCAATGTAAGGAAGACTTAAATTTTAACCAAATTTGAGAAAAGATTCTCAATGCTCTTATTTTGTGCACTGATGTGGGAGTCAGTGGTATTAAACTGTACTTACAGTGCTTGCACTAACAATTCAACTTGCACTATAACATGTAGCTCTAGAAGTCCTAGGGACAGGCGTTAGGGGGCTTGCTCCTGGTGAAAATACCACATGGTGAAAGTATATACAAATGTGAAATAAACCATGACACAGAGTATTTTCCCATTGATACTGCAATCAGCCTCTTGTATCCATGGCTTCAACTAACCAGAGATGAAAAGAACTAGAAGACAATCATATCTGCACTGAAGAAGTATGGAGCCTTGTTCTTGTCATTATGCCCTATTTAGATAGTATTTACATTGCATTAGCTGTAATGAGTCATCTAGAGATGATTTAAAGTATGTACAGAAGGATGCATTAGAATATGTACCAGTACAAAACTATTTTATATAAGGGACTTGAACATCCTGGGGTTTCAGAAACTGTGAATGTCCTGGAATCATCTTCTATGGATACTAAAGGATGATTATGCAGATAAATTGCACAAATAACCCTGAACAGAAAAACTCAAGGACTATATTTTGGCTAAAATACTGAGTTATTGATACTTATAGAGTGTCTATAAAATGAAGCATTATTTAAATTGATTTTAAAAACTAGCATCATTCTAAGGCCCTCAGATTGAGCCAAAAATAAAGATGACAGTTGAAGAATATAAACCACAGACTGAGTAATAAAGCACTTTATACCCCGGCAGCCTCAGCAAAGCTTCTGCTCCACTGAAAGTCGACTTTGCACCTTTCTTTTTTTTTATTTTAATTTACATAAAGAGAAACAAAAGCATGTAAAGGGTAAAGGTAATACAGAATTCAAAAAAAAAAAGATAAACAATAAGAAATCACTAGTTATTACATATTGTCCTCTTAGAAATAGTTGTTCAAGTTACAAAATTAAAGCATACAAAGTAGATAGTCAAACAGTGAGAGTGTAAACAGCTATACATGCATGAATATCTGCATGTATTTCTATCCTTTCTGTATTAGAGGGAAAAACAAAACATAGCAACATAAAACAAAACAAATTCCTATAAAAATATGAAACCAAAAAGTGTATAAAACCACAGTACAAGGTGATCTACAATGATTACTATGTTGTTTCTTATTATCTTCAATAGAATTGTCTATATCAGGCATAAATGAATATGGCAGTATAATTGAATATAGCAGTACATAACAATGCTAGTAAAATAAAACATTGTAGACAGTATAAAACTTCAAAGGCAATAATAATCAGACCAGAGTGGATATTCTAGTGGATCTTGTCATCTTAAGTGTAGTTGCCTATACTCTCAGACTTGATAGTATCAATCATAACAGCTTTGAATAAAATCTATCAATACAAAACAGTGATCCAACAAACCAGATTCGATTACAATCAGTCATGGTAAAACAGTGTAGATTTTACAGAGCTTTAGATTAAGTTAATAGGAAATTAAGAATGATTACCATACTATATCCTGTTATTTTTGGGATTGCTGTCTGTGCCTCAAATCTAGTACAGGTAGAATGACTGGAACAGAATATAATATATCTAAACAGAGTAGTGTGAGTAATGTGGGTTTTAAATCCTGGTGCACTATTAGCAATATAGTGTATCAAGGCCATCTATGTTAGAGTTTCTAGTTATCCTTCTCTGCCTCATTTCTGCTATGCTATTTTTCTGCCTTTGTTTGTCTAGTTTTCTCCTTCACCCTAACCCTAAGGCCTGCCCCACTCATTGAGGCCTTTCTGCCACTGTTCCTAAAATCCTGGTATTTTTTTTCTCTCTCTCTCTAGAATGTCCTTTAGTATTCTCTGTAGGGTTGGATTTGTGGTCAGAAACTCCCCCAGTTCCTCTTTGTCATGGAAGCATCTTGTTTCTCCATCAACTTCCAATGACAGTTTTGCAGGGTACAGCAATCTGGGCTTGGAGGTTATTTTCTTTCAGGGCTTGAAACACTTCACTCCAAGCTCTTCTTGATCTGATGATCTGTGTTGAAAAGTCAGCCATGATTCTGATAGGATTATCTTTATAGGTAATCTGTTTCTTTTCTCTGATGGCTTTTAATATTCTGTTTTTATATTGAATTTCTGGTATCTTGATTATTATATGTCTGGGTGTAGCTCTGTTTTGGTTGTAGGTGGCTGGAGCTCTGTATGCCTAACACAACAATGTCATTTTCTTTTCCTATGCTTGGGAAGTTTACCTTAATTATTTCTGTGAATAGCCTTTGTAATTTACCTGTATGTATTCCTGCTTCTTCATTCACATTTCTTATTCTTAAATTGTAGATTCTCTTGTCATCTTCTAGTGTTTGTATTGTTACTGCCTGTTTCCTTGTTATTTTTAAGAGATCTTTCCTTTCATAATCACACACTGCAAACTTGTCTTCAAGTTTTGATAGTCTACCCTTAGTTTGTTTCAAGCAGTTTTGCCAGCTTTCAATGGAGTTTTTAATTTCCTGGTAGTCTCTTTGAATCTGCTTCATGTATTCTATGTTTTCTTTATATTCTTTATTGAATGTTTCTCTCCTTTTTTTGTGTTCTTCCCTTCTTCCATCTGTATCATCCTGAGAAATGCTTCCTGAGAGCATTTCTTTTATTGCTCTACTCATATCCTGCTTTACCTGATTTAATATTTCAGTTTTGAGCTTGGCTACAAGGTCCTGAAGATATCTCTTAATGTCCATTGAAGCCATGTCTGATGTTGTGTGTTTGCTGCCCTCGGTCTCCCTTGTTTTTCATTCTCCTGGATCAGTGTTCTCAAGGTTCTGGGCTGGGGGCCTCCTCCTACCTCTCTCTCCTGTCATGGTCCTGGCTTCCTCCACACGGGTTACAGTGCAGGTCCCAGCCCCCTTCCTGTTGGCCACATTTCCTCTGAAGCACGCTGGTGAGGGAACTCTGCCCTCTCCTACCTGCTCTTGTGGCTGAGGTGTAAGCAGGGGCTGTGTTTGCCTGCCCCTCCCCACTGGACCAGCCAAACTTCAGGTGCCTTCACCTGGTTAGTACTTGCTAGGCGCAGGGAATCTATTTGGGATGGCTCATTGGGTCCTGGCCAGGGGTACAGCCCAGTCCAAGCTAATCTCACGAATCTGCTCTGGGGAGGGAGAAACCAACTGAAGTCACTGTCACTCCCAGTTCAGGCTCCTCCTGCCCAATTCCTACATGTCACCCATTTGGTTGTGCCCTTCCCATGGAGGAGGGGGGTCTCATTCCCAGCACTGACCATGGATTAATGCTGTAGGTGGTAGACCTCAAGAAAGCCATGGTTTCCTTTCTGGCTATTTTTTCATTTGGAATTTTTGGCATAGATCACCTCTAACATCTCTTTGAGTTTCCTCATGGTGGTAAAAAAAAAAAAAGAAAAGCGTGCCTTCTTGGCTCCCTGACATTGTATGATGGCTCTGCTCCTGGGTGGGTGCAGCACTTGTACTGCCAGTCCCAGCACTAGGCAACAAACCAATCACAAATGCTAGGTTCAGCTGCCTCCATGATTGTATGAGGCTTGGAGGGGCCAATGAGACACAAATCATAACATGGATGCAACTTGAATTGATGGTATCTTTGTGAATAGCTAAGTTCAAACCAGTCAAACTGAGTGAAACAATCGTCCCAAGTATGACTAACAATTGGAATAACGCAGAGGTGCTTTAAAAGATTCTGAGTCCCACTCTTTTGAGATCCTCCATGGCTAGGTAGGAAGTGAGATTCAGAGAGCTGTGAATAAGGCCAGGTAACCTTCATGCACAGTCAGGTAGGGAAATTATGCTGTTGTTAACTCTGAGATGACAGAATTCTTTCCCACAGTGGGACAGCTTTAGCAGGCAAAGCAATCCAATGCCTTAACTTGGGGCCTCAGTGGGTGGGTCAGCTTCAGAGAGCCCACAGAGAGTAGAATGATGAAGGGCATAGCAGCAAGCATGCCTCAAAAGTGACACACACAGTCCGCATGCACACCAGGAGTGTCTCTGAAGATGAGCTCAAGTAACTGTCCCCTTTTTCTATTACAATATGTGTCCCAACTCAGCTTTTCCTCTCCCAGCCATCAGCATGCCACCAGCTCTGAAGCCTCCTCAATTTGTCTCTAATCATCAGTCTGCACTTCAGTGACACTGACCCAATGTTATGTTGGCCACATTTCCTAACTTAAAGGAACGATAGTGCATCACAAGCCCTTGAAAGATATTTGAAGTCATAAGGACATAAATAAAATAGATACCATAATCTATGCATGTATGCATGTGTACAAACTTAAAAATCTAATTCAAGAAAGTGAACAAACCTGTATTTTATTTAAACTTGTTTGAGTAATGTTAAGTATTTATTACAATAGTAAAGTGCTACTCAAAAATTCCATCGACATCTCTATCAACTTACTCTATTTAATTCAAAATGACTAAATTCTTTTAGGCAGTAAATATTAACATTTCCTTAGAGCAAAGGTCCCTTTTCTCTAACTTTGTTAAATAAGATTTCCCATGTAAAATAAATAAATAAATAAAGACTTCTATCCATTCTATAGTAACAAAGTTGATTTTAAATGGATAAAACTACAGAAATCGAGGTCCATTACCCAAGCACTTACACAATTACCAAATAATAGGATCTGATTGCTCCAAGACAAAAATCTGATCTCATTAGTACTTGCTGTTTGGGTAGAATGAAGACAATTATATGTGAAGGGTACTGTGTTTTGGAATTGCTAATTAATTATGCATTATTTATTAAAAATGCAATGTTCTTGAACTGTAGCTAGAAAAACAGAGGGGCTGAGAACTTAAAATATCAACTGAGACAGGCTGAAATGTAATGAATTTCAGTCATTAGTTTAAATTTGGACTCCTTTGGTGAAGATGATACAACTTTATATCCCTAGTCTCAACATCTTCCCCATTATCAGTAAGAGATATCAAAATCTGAATCATGTGGAAGGGAAATTACTCTGTCGTCTTACAGGTTTTAGCCAAGCCAAGCTGGATTGAGTGTTTTAATTTTTTATAGAGATATATAATAGACAGATAGATAAATAACATTACATAGCAAATAAATAACCTTCCAGCCCAGACCATGGAACCAGTGCCAGAAAAAAAGACAGTAACAATTTGACATAGGCTGAATTCTGACAAACTGAATTCTTTTGCTTCCTTTGCTTTAGTGCTATAGAACTGTGCCCAATGCTAAAGTTATCAATTATTTTTAAGAAGAAATGGGATCTCCTCACAGGAGAGGCAAAGAGTGAGGATTTCCAGTTCCTACATTTTCCTCTCTTCATGACTCTGAGATACCTCTATAATTACTTACACAAACAAATTATATCAGAAGCATTTTTCTATCCACTTGGGAGCCAGGTCTTAAGAGAATACAAAGTTCCACTTACTTTCTGTTGGAGTTCAACCCTTGGAACCCAACCACCATGCTGTGAGGAAGTCCAAAAAGTTCCATGGAGAAATTATGAAGAAACAAAGGCATATGACAGGCTCCTGCTCAACTCCTGGACCACACTTAGTACCCACTTTCCAGCTACCTGAGGGGGCCCTGTTGGAACGGAATGTCTAGTTCCAAGCATTCCACTTCTCCTGACACCACATGGAGAGAGTTGAGACAACTTACCTAGCCCCATCCAAATCATGAATTCATGAACAAAAGAAATTCTGTGATTGCTTCAAGCTACTAAATTTGGGGTTGTTATTACTAGTAATAGATGACTGATATAATAATAGGTGTATATATTATTTCTAATAGTATTGAACTGAAATAGTTCCCCAAGAAAAGGGGAGCTTCAGAGTCATGAACTGTTACCTGAAAGCAGTTTTATTTTCAAGTGCCATCATCAATAACTCAAATCACAGTGGTACAAAGTCCTGTAAAAAATGCAAAATCCATAGAGACTAGTGAGTCAGAATCGTGTGAATGAGGGAGCCAGATACCCATATTTTTAACAAGCTGTGATTATTGTGCAGCCTAGTGTTTCACACCCAGGATTACAACCACCTTGAAAAAATTTAGACATAAAATACTAAATGAAGGAAGAAAATTTGAAGTAACCTAGATAGAGAGATTCCTAGAATATATGTGTCCTAGAAGAAAACATATATATAACCCAGCAGACAGATATTTAAAAATAAGAGAAAATGAAAACAGCTATATTGCAAAACATGGGTAGGGAGTTTATTATGAAACTGACACATATTAACAGGATATTCAAATCCTATGATATTTCAAAAGTTAAATAAGAATAAATTGAAGTGAAGGCTAGAGGAACAAAGCTATTTTTTTCTTTTTGCAGTGACTAGTTATAAACAATAGATTGGATGATTAGATGGATGGATGGATGGATGATCATTTCAAATCATAACTGCTTTTCTTTATTTCAATGCTATTTTTATCCATCAAAGATATTTGTGTATAGACGAGACTCCTGTAAAACAGTCTTCTCATCTTTCATCACAAAATGAAAGAGAAAAAATGGCCACATCTGCCTCAAATTGACTTTGAAGTGAAATAGAACGTGAATAAATTGAAGAAATACTCATCATGTTTCAGTTACTAAAAGAAAAACTATCCATCAAAAGAAAAGCAAAATCCTATTGTGGATATATACAGTGTATGAATATTTGATGCTTAAGGTGATGAAAGGTGTCTCCAAAAGCTATAAATAGAAGGGATCTTCCTAAAATTTACTGCAGAACATAGATACATCTTCGGAGCCCAGGATTAGCTGTGCTTCACTTTGGACTTTTAGCCATACTTTTAAGTTACCAGGTACAATATTATCAACAAACAAATGGTGTTTTGGGGGCCACTTATCAGATAGTATCTAAGAATTATACTTAAATTCTATTGACTTATCCCACTAAGAAGTGAACAAAGCTAGATTTTTACCTCTGTATTCAATAATCTGCGGCAATAAATAAATCTGAGTTTTCATCATAAGTTCAAGATTGATAGAAATAGTAAACGTCCTTAATAAAAAGCAACTAATGGTCACATAACAAAGGTAAACTAACAACATAGATCCTTGTATGATTATAAGGATTTCAGTAATATAATTTGCCTTATATCTTTCCAAAGTTAAATTAATTCTTTTTCGTTTCTTATATTCTCTATCATCAATTTTTTCTGATTTTTAAATTGTGTCACTTTTGTACCTTTATTTAATAGTTGCATGTAGAATTATAAAAGTATCTACAGGGCCAGGGATTTAACTCAGCAGCGTAAGTACCTGCCTTGCAAGCACGTGGTCATGAGTTTGATCCCTGATACAAAAAAAAAAAAAAGTTGAAAAACTAAATAAATAAGAATAAAAGTATCTACAAGTACAGCAAGAGCAATGCATTGCTGAAAACCTTGTTTTAGAAAATAAATCACAAAACTCCCACTTGACATTCACATTTAAAAAATATTTTAATGTCATATACACTTGTGTTTTAGATTTTGACTATACCACATGATGCCCTGTGACAATAAAATATAAGGAAGATTTAGCAAATTTATTAAATGTGATCCATCTTTGATCTTTGAATGTCAGAACTTTGTGAGTGGCACAAAGTATGGCCCTTCTAATTACCTTAAAGATGTCCTAGTTGTAAAATCGAAAGACGTAACAGCAGTTGCTTCTGTCACATACCTAGAGATACATGGCTTTCTGCCACCAGGAGAACAGAAAGTCAGTGAAGCTGTCAGTGTGAGCTGAGCTGTCTCCCTGTGGAGCTGAGTAGGGACCTCCCTCTATGTCTGTCCCTCGCTCTGGGTCATTTCCTCAGATCTTCACTGTGAAGTCCAGGTTGAAGATGAATCTGGCTGGCATCAACTAGTGTCCAGAGGTGATTCAGATGAAGAAATCAGGGTTCAGCACAGAAACTTAAGCATCACTTAGTCTGTTCCAGGAGCTAAAGACACAAATGTCCATGTGATGAGTGAAACCTAAACCTTTTAGCAAACTAAAAACTAGTTTTTCTGCAAAGTGGAAGTATAATAGGTATATTCATTATTAAAGCAAGTAAGTGCAGTTTCTGCTAAGTTCACTCTCAAAGGAGACAAAACTCATAGTTCCTTGTCTGTTTGACGTGCCCCTAAGATTCACTATTTGTTTTCTAAGAAAATATTGGTAAGCCTCCCCCAGTATAGCACCTTGCAAATGACATTGCATATAATGAACCAGTATTTATTTTTAATGAATTATATCTTCTTTTTGTCTTCACAAACCTGCAATTTATTTAAAATGCTTGAAGTCTATACATGTTCATGGGATAAAGAAGTAACACTGTCTCCATTTACAGATAAAATATGATTTTACAATTCTGCAAAGCAGTGATTGATGATTTAATAATGATCACAAGTGTTAAAATGTACAGTGGATTTTCAGTGACACACAGGCAGAAAGAACACCCCACAATTAGTGAAAAGTAAGTCAAAGAATTTTTTCCTTTGGCTGAAAATTCTAGTAAGATTTTAAAGCTGTCTTTAAAAGATTTTAATTTCTCAGCAAAATGGATTTTATTCTGTATATGAAAACCATGTGTGCGGCTTTGTAGTATAGAACCTGGACACTGAGACATTGTTGGTGACCAGCCAGTGGTGTGTTTGTATTTGAACTCTGTAGCTCAGCATTCTCTGATTTCCTATCCATCTACCTATTTATAATACAGTAATTTTGGAATAGCCAGTAAGTTTGACAAAATAATGTACACTGTTACATAATATTCACTCGATTTTTTCTAAATTCAATATGTTTTGGAACTAAGGAAAAGTAAAATACCCTGAGTTAATTCACTTTGTCTCCCATGACAAAACAATTTGAATTTACAAAAGCTATTTGAATTAATGTAGAACAATCCAGCATATCCTCCTACCAAAGGAGCAACTGTCCAGAGGAACTATAAGACACCTCAGGTGCCACGTGGCTATCAAGAGAGACTGCAAATTGAGGTTGTTTAGCAGTATAGCTGATTTAGCTGTGTCGTCTGTGTTTCCTAAATGTCCACTATATGCAAGGCACAGCCTAACGAGGGTAAGAATGATGGAAGTAAGGATGATGATTCTTAAGAACTTAACAGAAAAACAAAATTTATACGGATACTAAGATACAGAAGTTGTGCAAAAGTCCATACGTGTGGGGACGCACTATTCAGAGTGCTCCACCGACCCCTGGAGAAGACAGCTGGGGTGTTTAAGGAGAGATTTGTGGGTCTGGTAGAAACTGAATTAGAAATGGAAGATGCAAATAAGAGAAAGTGTCGAGCCAGAGTAACTCTCACGGGATCCCACAATGGTCTTATCTGATGTGTAAATCTTACTCTGCTTCCAGTGTCTGGGTAAATTTCAGCCACAGAAAACTCATTCTTCAGATAGGGAAGACGAGAGCGCTGGTTGTCGGACAGCTGTTGATCACATATATGGATGTCTTTTGCAATTAGCTAGAAACGTCTTTATACATTTATTTTAATTTACATGGAATAACCAAGGATCAAATCCCTTTGAATTTGAAAAGTTGGTTTTCAATTATTCAAGTAAAAGGTAAATATGATGAAAGTCTTTCTGCTATAAAAAGACATTATTCTTCTTGTTCCTGAGATTCACTGGGGATAATTTGGACTCTTGCAATAGAGAAAGAAAAGATGAGTTTGTTGTTTTTTTTTTCAAACTTTGTTAGTTTGGGGTAACTAGGAAAAAAAACTTCAATATACACTGGGATCTTCCCCTGTCATAAACCTGAGTGCAGTAGCTATTGTAATGTAACTTCACACCTGAGCACTACAGAAGGTGAACCTTTCTGCACTCTTTCTTCCTCCTCCTAACATATTCCACTCCCATCCCACAGCAGAAACCCAACAGCGATATGACACTTATGTCTTATCATTTTGATTCTGTTTTCCCTCTCATTTTCCTCAATTTTATTTTATTTCCCTTATTTGTGCATACTCTGAGTCTCTTTTTAAAATCAACCTTAAATATGTTAAATCTGACAGACTATCATATTTAAAGACTTTAGGAAGAAAGATTGCCTATATTTTAAAAAGTAGGCTTTCATATCATCACAGAGTGATGATCATAGAGGCCACCCATGTTCCTTTCAAATGGATTAGAATATTCTGAAAAACCTCTTACAAGTTACAGGAAAAAAAGAAATATTTCTATCTGAAATATGGGTCACATAAATATAATGAGGAAGATAAATATAAACTGGAAGATCAAAGACATTTATAAAATTTCCTTACCACACCCAGGAGTCACATTTATTTGCAGTATTTTCTCTCTAGATTGTAAACCAGATTGAGGATAGAAGTGAATGCCATTTTCATGCTCACATGTTCACATCCAAATCAGCTCCTCATAGTCCTGCTCATGGCAGGCATTCTACAAATATTTTTGAATGAATGAATGACTTTTATAAGTAGAAGCCAAGCTTTTTTAGTATTGTTAACAGAAAAAAAATATTTCTGACATACACCTTTATAAGCCACATTATTCTTCAGCTTCTAGTTGCTCATAAAAAAAAAACCACAGATCTCAAAAAGATGACTTATTTATTATTTTATGACTTATTTTATCTTGGTCATGCCATTATTTAACATAATCTGAGTTTCACTCTAGACATACCATGGGGAAAATCAATTTGCAATTGGAAAATGTGGTTTTACTTTTCCTTAGGGTTTGATTTGTTCAAATCTGGAGAGTTGGGGGGAAAAAGCAATCAAGGAGAAAGAAAAATCAAAGAGGATAATTTTCTTTCTTCTGGCTCCTGTCCATTTACTCCCTTTTCAGTATTTCTTTGCGCATATTTAAAAATTCTTTCTGTGAAGAGCCAGGTTACCCAAAGGGATCAGATCAATAATACCTTTGCTGTTCTGGTGCTAAATAACATTCCAAGAGGAATAAGTTCTGCAGATAAATGCAACAATTCTGCCCAAAGCCAAAACTGCTGGGGTAATTTCTCTACTCACTTTAATAATATTATTTTGAGTCCTATGTTAAAAAATTGCCAACTCATCCCACCTATATTAGTCAGTTTTCCATAACTATGGTGGAATACCTGAGATAAACACTTGAAGAGGGAAAAGATTCTTTTGTTTTTTGCAATCGGGGATTGAACTCACAACCTCATGCTTTCCAGGCAGGCCCTTATGCTGCCAAGCTAAATCCCTAACAACAACAACAACAACAAAAAATTCTTTTGGTTCATGGTTTCAGAGGTTTCAGTACATGGGTGGTGGGTTCCACTGCTATGGGCCTGAGATGAGGCAGAGCATCAGAGAGGAAGGGCATGACAGAGGAAAGCCGCTCACCTCAGGGCACCTGAGAAGCAGAGAGAGTAAGAAAGAAAGAGGAAGGGACTCGATGAGATGTAGTCGCTAAAGTCACACCCCTGCACTCTACTCCTTCAACTAGACCCCAACTCCTGTTTCATCACCTCTAAGTGATGTAATCAGAGTACAGTCTCATCAATGGATTAATTCCCTTAAGGAATTAGAGTCCTCAGGATCCAATCAGATCCCCAAAGTGCATCCGCTTACAACCAGTATTTCAACACAGTGTGCCTTTTGAGGGGACATGCCATAACATTTTGCCACATACCCCCAACCTAAGGGAAAATATAACAATGGTGAAAGGAAAGGAGATAGAGAGAGAGAGAGAGGGAGAGGAGAGGAGAGGAGAGGAGAGGAGAGGAGAGGAGAGGAGGGAGAGAGGGAGGGAGGGAGGCAGAGTAGATGAGAAAGAAGAAAGAAAAAAAAGAAACAAAAGAAAGACAGGAAGGAGAAAAGAAAGGGTGACAACAGGAAGTCTGTATTTCCTCTACCGCTCTGAGAGGATAGTTAAGAGAGAAGAACCACAGGTACGCACGTGTGAACAGCACTTCACCAGCAGAGCACCTCAGGAAAAATGATGTGGATGCTATTGTTACATCTCTCATTTTTCTCAGGAACTTCCAATTTGAAGAGGCCAGCTAGAAAGCCCACATATACACCACAGCCAGACCTTTGGAGTCAGCAGCGTAAACTCCCCCAAAGAGGAGTACGTCCTAATCCCTGAAGCCCGTTAACAGCCTGCCTTCTACAGAACAAGCGACTTCGCAGATGTGATCGTAGTTGAGGACCTTGAAATGGGGACACTGACTGGATTACCTGGAAGAGACCAGAATAATCATGGGGCATCTTTAAAACTGTAAAAAAAGGAGGCAAAAGGATGAGTGAGTCAGGAGATGAGACTTAAGAATTCACTCAGTTAACATTGCTGGCTTTGAACACTGAAAGTGTCCTGAAGCCATGCAGGCCATCTGGAGACAGGAAATGCAGGAAATTCTCTCCAAGAGCCTCCACAAGGAACACAGCTCTATTGACACCTTGGCTTTAACCCAAAAAGTCCGATATTATATTTTGACTTCTAGAACTAAGACCTTACGTTTGTGGTGTTTGAGGTGACTAAGTTTATGATAGTTTACTACAGCAATAGGAAAGTAACAGTGATTTTGTTGTTGTTCTTTTGTTTTGTTTTTCTTCCCTATAGTATGAAAACTGTCTCTTGCTCTAAGCAGTCCTCTCCTCTGCTAGCATTTATCCAAAGTCCATGCCTGTTCTTCTCTGTGCAAATTAAATGCACAGGAAGTGAGAAAGCTTGAATCTAGCTCCTTAGTCAGCAGGGGTCCATCACTTAATGACAAAGGTCCTGAGACCTATAAATAAGGAATTATTTGAAGTTCATTGCAACTTTATGATAAAAAATAATTTGCATGTCAAATTAATACTGTAGTAACACTAAGTTCCAGGGCAAGAACCAAATCGTGAATTTAAATGCCCCAAATATGCAGATCATTCATCCTCCGGATAGGGCAGAAAACCTTTGATCCCAAAGAGTTTTTTGCAACTCAACATCTATGTATTTCTCCCTTAAGCTGTTAATCAAAATAATTTCATTACTTATGGAAGGTATGATTGGGGAACTCTCAAGCATCATAGAATGTTATACTGACTAGAAAATGAGATTATCTACAATGTAACTCCTTAGAAACCATCTGTACCCATTTCCAAGCAAGAAGCATATGTTCTTCTAAAGATAATAGGACTATCAGATGCCTTTCGGAAAACTTCAAATTATCTGCTTATATCTAAAACTGTTTTTAACAATGTAGCTTAGCACAAAACAGTAAAGTACTGAGCAAGCTGAAACGTGATATAACTAATCAGATAATGGACTTAAAAAGCAAAAGGAGGAAAAGGAAGTGCTCCCAAGGATATAACTGCATGTATATTTCAGTGTGTAGGATTAATAACCATGTTGCTAAGTTTTTGTTGGCTCTTTGAACAGAACTGTTTGCAGCCTCACTGTTTGAATGTCCACTTTCTATGCTTTAATTTTGTAACTTGAACAACTATGTCTAAGAAGATAATATGTAATTTATCAACTAGTGATTTCTTACTGTTTATTTTTTTTGAAATTCTGTATTGTTTCTACCCTTTTTTCTGTTTTGCTTTTTTTTCTCTTTAAATAAAATTTTTTAAAAATGTAGCTTAGCATTTATAATAATATCTGAAATTAGGGTAAATGAAACTTAATTTCTTTGTTCACATATGGAGTGAAAGGATTTTTTGCTTAATAAAAAGCCATTATCACTCTATTGCCCTCACCAGGTACTATTTTAATTCCCTCTATCTTCAATATAATTAAATATTCATAGCTGGGTCATAGAACACTTTGCTTTCTTGTTCTATATTAGTTTTGGCAATATAAAATGCTGATAA
This sequence comes from Hydrochoerus hydrochaeris, assembly GCA_004027455.1. Lineage (NCBI taxonomy): Eukaryota > Metazoa > Chordata > Mammalia > Rodentia > Hydrochaeridae > Hydrochoerus > Hydrochoerus hydrochaeris. Next base: position 96,051 of record PVLA01006444.1, on the reverse strand, counting down.
GTGAGAATCAAATATGATTTTCTTAAAGCCCAGTAGAAGAAATACCGAGGCAAAAGACAAAAATGAGAAAAAAAACTCACAGTCAGAGGAGCTTGTTTTATCCATTCGGTGACTGTTATCGTTTGTCTGTATTGAGGATACTGGCCACACCCAGGGCTGTGAAAGGGCCTTGGAAGTGGGCGAATCTCTCGGGATCACCCTTTCTCCCATGAGGAGCCATGTAGAAGACGTGCTGAGGGTGCTCAGTACCACTTACCTTCATGTTCCACATCAGCTCCAGCTAAGCATCGCCTGCTTACCCATCAGGTATACTGTACCCACCATAAATAACTGAAGAGCCATTGTCTGGACCTGGATCATATTTTTATACTACTGGAAATTGGAAGGAATATTTATCACTTTCTGGGGATTTTTAGTGGTAAAGTAAAGGCATTTGTCTAAAATTAGAGATATTTTCAGTGCTCACACATGTTTGATTTATTGGCCTGATGTTTTACAAATCTTCTCTTTCTTGGTGGTATAGATTTATTGATCTGCTAATCAACTGATTTAAAAATATATATTGTACCTAATTGAATTGGTCTTTTGCTCTTTCCCCAACACTTATCATTCCTTCACCAAACAAGAATTACAACAAAACTGAATTCAGGGTTCTCTAGCTCCCTCGTCCTCTGTCCTCTCGGTGCAGAGTGACTACATTGCCCGTGATGAAGGATGGAGCAGGATCAGGTCAGGGCCGGAAACTGACTTAGAGATTGAGGTAGCGTTGTTATTTATCATGTTGACTTATCACATGTATCCCTGAAGATGTGAAATAAAATCAGAGAGAAAAAGTTTTAGACAGACCCTCATATAATAGGTTTTATGCAGCCTGCAGAGTGCTGAGCTGGCATAACGCTTGGCAGGCAGCACTGAGAGTCAGAGGAAACGCATTATTTAGGAAGGATGGACAGAGCAGCAGGGAGAAAAGTGGCCTAAGAAAGATGGGATTTGTTCAGATCTGTCCCTTCAGTTCACTACTTACTCAGCGGGCTACCAGATAGAAAGTAATCTGAGGAGATACATCATTGAAAATGTTTCTTGTATTCTTATTGTTTTATTTAATAAGAACTCACCTGCTTTGGGATTCTTAGCTACATACAACTCTTCAGGGTTCTCAGCCCTTCCAGAAGATAATAGAGTGAAATCAGCAGGTCAAATTTCAAGACTATTGTCACCCATAAGATAGAAAAACTTTGCTCCATAACTGAGATTTTTAAAAATCCATATATCATCACATAACTAGGAAGGAAAAATAAAACTCAAGAGCACTAAAATGATGTGTAAAAGGCAGGGGAGGGCAAGTCCTTGTGTACTCAGTTCAACAAAGATGAATGTGTAACAGAGAAACATGAACTGAAAGAGCTTTGGCAAATGAATTTTCTTAGAAATCAATGGTTAGGTGACAAGGGCAAGAGTTATCAAAATCAGACGTGCAGCAAGGTTGTTCGGCTTTTCTGTTTTTAAAAATGAAAAGTCAATTCATTTTATTCTTCTAAATTCATGTTCGAAAACTAGTTATCATTCTAATACTATGTTGTCAGTACCTATAATAATCCGTAATTATATTTCAGTATGTGCAGCTTATGAAATGATGATACCAATGATGAAATGTCAAATTTACAGAAGAAAGTATAGTTTTCCTGCCCTTTTTTTCAATATTAAAAAGAGATTCAATTCCCATAGGATTTTCTTTGTCCAGCAATATCTTCTGTAACCTTATTTTAAATACCAGTATCACTTAGTAGAAAGAATCTTGTTTCATTTAGTCAAAATCAAATATATATGTATATTTAAATTTCTTCCAAGATAACAAAAGAGGGCTCATTTCCTGTTCCCTTTACAAATCGTAGTATAAATTTAATCACGCTTTCTTACCAGTCTCCAGGACTAAACAAAATGTTTTCAAGTCTGGCTGCACTCAGATTTGCATCTATGGAGACAGTTCCTGTGTCCTGGATAGGGGTAGTAGATATGGTTTCAGTAGCATAAAAAGGATGTAGCCAGACAATGGAAGGCAAAGGAGAATGAAATGTTTAATAGCCTTGCTCTTTTGGTGCTTTATCTGAAAGAATCACTCTTGCTCTTGACATTTGCTGCCATTTTGCTTTTTCATTTTGAATTGTGGAGCCAGACTGTGTCTCTGTGTTGAAGGAAGGAGAAGGGGTGACCTTAGAAATGTCAGAATCATTACTAATGGGAGCCTGTAAGCTAGGATAGATGGGTGAGAGTATTTTATCAATCGGCTTCAATACTTATTGCAGTGAGAGGACCCGAAACAATACTGAGATGCTATTTAAAAATTGGGAGAGCCCAAATATATGCTGTGACAGGCATGGCTTCTGTTTAAGCAAGGCCAGGTGATGTGGTAGAGGCGGATTCCTAGCATCCAGACAGGCAAAAATGTAATCTCACTTCTGCCCCGTCCTACTTTTGACCTGAGGTAGAGCCTCAGGCTGGACTTTACCTTTCTCATCTGGAAAATAAAATCATACCAGCTACTTCCTGAGGTAGAGGTTAGTGAGTCTGCCAAGTGCCCAGCTCCACAGATGCCGATGTGCCTTTCCTGCCTGACTTCTCTTTTATCTGTCATTGCCAATAGCTTACACTAATGAATGCTTGAGAACTAGGCCCAAGATCACTGACAGCCTCAGCCAGCCCCACAAATCTCACGCACACAGCCTCTGACTCCCTGCAGAGGCTGGCTTCCCCTTTTTCCCCCTGATGAACATGTTCCTGATCAGACCTAGAGAGGTTTGAGGTGGCAGTGATACTTTGCACATAGCCACGCATGTGGCCGTGGCATCAGAAGTCCATGCTGTGACTCTGCCAGGTGATTTGCCTTCTGATGCTGACTGGTCTGAGTCCAGTGACTTGACCTTAGCCTGAAAGTGGGGACTGGAAACAGCTGTCCAAGATGACTCTCACATTTTGCACGTGGCTCTCAGCCAAGCGTTAGCAGCTTCCACTCCACACACCTGAGACCTGGGTCTGGATATTCTGGCCACATAATTGTTTCTTTCTGGTACATTGGAGCTTTCTAAAACTGGACTAGCAGTCTGGTCCCATTTCAGGACAGGCAAAAGGCATTAGACTATTACTCATTTGAGACCCGCAATAGACTTGTCATAAGTGATAATTCATCTATTGGTCATGACTTCTCAGGTAGCCTGTATAAAACAATTTCTAGTCATCTTTTGGGCTCAGCATAAATATGTATCTTAATTAATGATAGATATTGGCTGTGGAGACTAGAGATGGTATTGGGGGGCACTTATAGTAGAGTTAAAATAGAATTTCCTTGGAATCCTCAAAGTTCAATAAGGACATTGACCATTATTCAGTGAGCATGGTATCATGATTGGTAATTGCTTGACCATGAACCCAAAATCCAAAAACAATCCTGATTTTTGTATAATGCCAAAAAATGTTCCAATAATTTTGAATATCACCAGGGACATTCATGCCCTGATGCTACCTGGCCCCTCACAACCTTATGATTCTGGAGATTCGAGGACTTGCATAGCATCTCTGGAAACCATCAAAAGCCAAACCTGGCTCTAATGGTTTCACCATCACTTCCAGCAGTTGACCTCAAACTGAAGTACACATATTGAAATACAAAATAAAATAAAATGTAGTATCCCAAATGGAAATCACAGGACTTTGAAACCCATTTAGACATTTTAAGCCAAAAATCTGCCTGCTTTCTACCCCTCTGCTTGAGCTATTGATCTCCTGTCTGATACATCTATTCATGATCAGTCAAAGATGGCAGCACATGGAGAATTTAATGAAAGATTCTAAAGAGGGACCCATCTGCCCATCTGTTGTCTGTCCTTCTTTTCAAGAAGAGAAGCAAGGATGCACATCTGTGCAATGAGTACTAGGTATTAAAAAAAATCATTATCTAAAATCAATACCTTCCATCGACTCATATTAGCACAGATGAACAACAGTTTGCACAAAGCTGTGGTCACTACTGGGGGTTTACCTAGCAGCACAAGCACCTGCCTGGCAAGTGCGAGGTCATGAGTTCAGAAAAAAAAAACCTATGGTCACCGAAAACACACACAGGTCAGAATCACTAAAATAAGATGAAATGCTTTATTTTGAATTTATTATAGCCATTCTGAATATATATGAAGGCCCCTCAGACTTTTCTGATAGTGATTCTATTAAGTTCTTACAAGATTTGATGGTTGGACAACAATCAAAAATTCTTCCTCCTAAATCATCCAAAGTCATACTGTGAAAATTCTAGACGGACACTGTTGGCTATGGTTAGCAGTGATGAGGGCTGGGGCTTTTCAGAGGAGGCTGAATCTAGAATGTGTGATGCTGGGGTTAAGGCTGTGTGATTAGTAAATCTGCACACTGGTTGGCTCGGCACAGTGCTGGCTAGGATTACGGGTGTGAGGACAGGAAGCCTGCACAGGACAAAAAGGACAAAAAGTCCTGTCCTATTCTTGCATTTCCTGCCCTCTGCACACCATGAACTTTCACCCCTCTACCAAGTCACCAACTGATTATGGACTGAAATTTCTGCAAACTGTGAGCTGAATAAACCTTTCCTTTCTTCTCTTACATTGTAGGTGTTGGGCATTTTGTCTCAGCAACAAGAAAAGGATCTAAAACAACCACGTCAGAAAGTATGATTTAGACATTGTCTCACTAGGATCTTGAGATCTAGAGTTCTTTGTTCTTTGAATAGAGCAGCTCTATATTAGAAACATCCAGTGTTCTCCACTTGGCTTTTTTCTCTTCAACTCAGTACTTTACTTTTCACATCTTACTCACCTCAGAACTCTTTGTGCTCCTTTTTTAAATTGAAATGTCAACAATAATCTTTTATTAATTTCTAGGGCTGCTATAACAAAGTACAACATACTGGGTTGTTTAAACAATAAAAATATATTTTTCCATAGTTGTAAAGGCTGAAAATCTGAGATCAAGGTGTTGACATAGGTCCTGCTCAAGTTCTGTGATGGAGAATTTATTCCATCCCTTTCTTGCAGCCTCTGGTGACTCACTGGTAGTTTGTAGCATTCCTTGATTTGCAGAAGTGTCTCTCTCCTCTCTTCCTGCTAATATGGTGCTTTCCCAGTGTGTGTGTGTGTGTGTGTGTCTGTCTGTCTGTCTGTCTGTCTATTTCTGTGTCCAACTTTTCCCTTTGTAAATGGATGTCAGTCATATCGAGTTAGGGCTCCCCCACAATTAAATATTTTAATCAAAATTAAAAATCAAATATTTTAATGTTTCACAAAAACCTGACTCCAAAATAAGGTAACACTAGCAGACACTGGGGTTTAGGATTCCAACATTTCTTGAGAGGACACATTGAAACTACTAACTAATCTCCATTATAAAACATAGGGTGGGGCTGGGGATTTAGTTCTGCGGCATAAGTGCCTGCCTGGCAAGTATGAGGTCATGAGTTCGATCCTGGGTACAAAAAAAAAAAAATGAAGTTACTTAATTATGGTGATGGAAGACTGACAGTCCTCAAATTTAATCTCTTTCTCTCTCTCTTTCCCCCTCTCTCATTTCTTACATTTCTCTATCTTGATATTTCTCCAAAATTCAGTGAACTGTGTAATGCACATTTAGAAAAAAATCATTGCTCCAACAAAACTTACATGCAATATTCATCAGAGATTGAGCAGGAATTAAGACTTGCATTTATAAATTTAATATTAACCCTGTCTTAATTCAGTCCTGTGACTTAGTTTCATTAGCAGACAGCCCCTGTGAAAGAGCAGGAAAGACTCTCAGGCCCCAAGGAAATCTGTAGAGGAGCTGCCTCTGAATATCATCTCTGCAGTCTAATTGCAACACCTGGGTGAGTGAACTATTTACCATCAAACCTTTGCCACTGATTCCTAAATGCTGGTCACACTTTCTGTTGGAAGCCAAACTTGCCATTAGCCATAGTGCAGAACCTCAGTGACATACACGAGTCAGCCAAGAACAGATTTATTCACTGGCCCTTTTCATACTTCTGGCTGCCAAATTTAGTATTTGTCAAATTACAGAGCCAGGAAACCAATTCTGACCCTGTTGCATTTTTATTTTCTAAAGACCCCCCCCCCCAGCTATCCAATTGCCTGTTACACATGCAAAAAAAAAAAATTGTCCATCCTACATCCTGGAACAAAGAGCCACAGCATAGTTCAACTCAAAGAAGCAAAAGGCAGGTAGGGAGCACCTTCTATCCGAACAGGAGCACTCACTGTCATCTGCAGTCATTCCATGTCATCACAGCCACTTCTTGTGTTTCCATTGCTCTTTGAGTACACTGACTTCTAGCAAATTCTTCATGAGAGCACTGGAAAAAATCTTCATTTTGGGGTCACTGAAAAATCAATAATCATGCCACTGAGAAGAATCAAAGACCAGAAGGATTCTTCCACCCAAATCTCAGCATGCCATCACAAACACGTTTTCTAAACATCTTGCAATCCATTCCAGTTGTAAAGTGAATGTCCCATAAATTCTGCTCAAGTGGGGTATAAGTGTTCCTTTAAAATGTACAATAAAAACCTAAGAATTATGGAAAAGTGGAACAGCAGAACAACACTTAAAACTTCATCAGTGACATTTAAAGAATGAAATGCTGTTCAAAATAATGACTGTCACACAAACAAAAGAGAGGTAAGAAGTATTCGATTTGGCTTGATTTTTCATAAGCTCTAAAAGGATCTTAAAAATAATAGTTTGACTTTACATTCTGCAATGCAAGATTAATACTATCCAATTAATAGTTTATGTACATGTATGTTTATTCATATTTGTTTTATATACATGTGGCTCTGTAACCACCTGTGTGTATGTATATGCCCAAAGTGTATGTCTGTGTACATGCATGCATGTTTATGTAAGGACACATCAGTCTTCCTCGACATACCTCTTTTCCATATCACATATCACTGAACCTAAGGAAGAAGTAAAAAAATAACACTTGTGGGCCAGGGATTTAGCTCAGCGATGTAAGCACCTGCCTGGCAAGTGTGAGATCGCAAGTTTGATCCCCAGTACAAAAAAAAAAAAAACACTTGTAGGTCCTCTTTTTATTTTTTTTTATTCTGAAAGAAAGCAGAACATCATAATGGATAAAGACATGATTTTTAGAGTCATCCATGTCTGGATTTGAATTCTGATGTTCCCCTTCTACATTGTATTACATAAGGAAATGTATTCATTTTTCTATTAGCTCAATTTATTATTTACAAAATGAGAACTGCAGTGGATTTTCATAAGATTTTTTTGAGGATTGAATTAGGTCATGTATAGATCCCTCAAAATAGTGCCTGACACAAAGTGCACAAGCAATAGAGCGTGTGTGATAAAATCACTTTTGCTGATGAGCACAATAGGAACAAAGCCAAAATTAGCCTAAAGCAAGCAGGAACACTGAAACAACACCCAGGATTTGGAGGCAGATTTATTTGCAACAACAAGCATGACTGGAATTATTCCCAAAATATCAGACCCCCATCGCTGGTGATCTAGAGCTTATATGGTGTTTGCCAGCAGGATGTACAAAGAAGCAGAGTACTTGGCCATCTTTGGTTTTTACAGCCATCTACGTATCACAGTGACCAGCCATTTCTAATGAACAGGAGTAACAGGAACTGTTACCTAGGCAACACACAGAAACTAAAGTTACTGACTGGAGTGAGACCTTTTCTGCTGCAGTAAGACACACTAGTAGTCCAGCAAGAAGATAAGAAATAGGAAGAAATAACTGAGAATGGACTGATCAGTGTCTGTGCTGGCTCAAAAGCTGTGTGCAAAGAGGAAACTACAGCTACCCCTGCATCAGTGGGCCTACATGTCTGCCTGCTCCTTTCTGAGCAAGCCTGATACCACACATCCTAGTAAGAAAGAAACTCGTAGAGGATGGGAACAATGAACTTCCATAATGAAGTTCATACTAAAATGCCCTGTCCATTTTAAAGAAATGTTAATTGATGATGGTGAATTCAGTGCCTAGCTCAGTGCCTAGAGCTTAATTTGAGTATTTATAATATTACATTGTACTTTTCATAACCATTCTTTACCAAAATTCCTAATACGTCAAATAAAAAGTTTCTCTTGGATTGAACCACGTTCCAAATGAAACACATACATGATCATCCTTGCATGACCACTTGACACTGGAAATTTAGACATATATTCGCAAACACATCCACGGAGAAATGTAGAACTTGCACCTGTGAAATAAATGTCTTTACAGCATTGACAAATCACCAACACATTCACTAAGCTGACAGGAAATCTTGCTCATGAATCCCATGTCATTCTGCAAAAAAGATAATGGATGTTTAGAATGCAATAACGGACCAGTGCCTAGAGTCTGAGAAATTTCTTGTAAGACAGAAAAATATCTGAAAAGGAAGCAGCTGTTAACATTTAGGTTTCCCAACAGTTTTAAATAACTCTCTGAGATACAGCAAAAGAACTTTGAACTTTAAGAAAAGCAAAAATCTTTTTATCATTTAATCCATGGGGTGTTTTTTTTCATGTTTCCACTTCATTCATCCTTTGTCTCTTTTCATTTTTTTTTTACAACCAGTTATTTGCACCTATTATAAGTTAGGACTCTGCTAGCAAACAGAAATGGACCAAGAAGGTATTTATCTGAGCAATTCAAGCAGAAATAATTTATACTTGAAGTAGCAAAAAGTTTTAAATAACAGACTTTTTGCTTAGTTTAACCATAGGCCTGATTTGGCAATTAGACACAAATAACAATGCCACCTGCATAACTACAACTTTGATTCTTCCAGTGCACCAATGCTGAGCTACACTTTGGAACCCTATAGAATAACCCTGACAGTGGCATAAAAGTGAATGCTTCCTTTTGAACACTGCCACTCAATTTTCACATTCTAAAAACTTAGTAAGCAAAACTGCATGCATTCTACACAACACGTATGTCTTGATAAATCCAGTTCTAAAACCCTGAGTGAACCCGGACCAAGAGGACTGTCATCAGGCACTCCATCTTGTGGTAACATCAGGTGTAGCATTTCCATAACCTGCCAGTAGCTTTCCAGGGATGATTCTGTGGCTGAAGAAACACTACTGAATCAGTATTCAGACCTTTCTCACTGCTGTATACAGTGGACATGAGGAAAAAGAAAGAAAAATTAAAGCATGACGTGCTGTCTCCTTGCCCATAGTATTCTTCTCTGTTGATTGGCTAGAGTACAGACTCTACTGATGAGCACTGAGCGCATGAAAGAAAAGGACAAGAGAATTACAAGCCTGGAGATGGAGACCAGGTAGGAGGGAGAGCAGTGCGTTTGTGCAGTGTCCTCTGAAATGACCTCAGCTAGGAATGCCGTGGAAAATAAAGGTTGATTCCAAAGAGAAAACAATTGAAATTCATTATTAAAATGATTTTAAAGTGAAACATTGATGAAAAATATATTGTCTTACAATTTTTTAAATAGGCAAATTAATTTAGAATAAAGATTAATGCTATCTAACCTGAGAAAAAAAGTAAATGATTTTCATGTAGGGAATTGAAGTCAAACAGAAAATCTCTTTGAATTTAAAAAGGAAAAATAGGAAACTATTTTAAGAAAACAAAGTAAGAAAACTATTTATTTATTTGTTTATTGATTGGTACCTGCCTGGCAAGCCTGAGGTTGTGAGTTTGATCACCAAATACCAAAAAATAAATAAATAAAATCTACTCTCATAGAAAATACCAAATATAGAATGTTACGAACTGTAGTCACTTATATGATTTTGCTGTACATCTGCATATCTTCAAAACTGATTCCTCTTTCAACTGCAAGTTTGTAACTTTTGACCAACATTTCCCCATTCCTCCTTAGGCTGTGATAACCAGCCTCCTACCTTCTGTTTTGAAGATTCACTTTGTCTTAGTGGCATAATATCTGCTTTGATTCTTGCATCTTACAGCCAAGTTAATATCAGCAAATAAACATAAGGAAGTAAACCGAATGCTATTCCCAAGACCTCAATATTAAAGGAAAGACAGTGCTAGGGCTGATTCAGCAGCTGGGTTCAGGACCTGTGGTGGCCTTGCCAGAGTCCAAGCCCAAAAGAGTGCAGAAGACAGGAACTAAGGCTTTGGGAACAGAGCAGCGGACCGAGACAGCTGGTACATGGTAAGATCCTTCCCCATAACCATTCGTGTCTTCAGTAAAATTGGCGTTTTTACCAAAGTTCTTTTGAAAAACTGATGAAGACTTAGTGATATGTACCCTGTTTGTTTTTTGTCCTGGAGGCAAATTCATATAGAAGGAAAATCAATAATATCCAATTTTAGAAAAATATAAATACAACTCATTTAGGGATTTGAAGTGGAGCCAACGTACGCTTGCAGCATAAGCCAGAGAACTGCACAACTGCAGTACAGGGAGGCAACACACTGAAATCCTAAGGAGAACTTCAGGTATACATTGTTTTTGAGCCGAGAATCCTAAAACTCCAGGGGGCCAGGAGACCCCTCGGACATCTGTAGTACCCTCTAACCAGGGCAATGGCTGAGTCCCTTCTCAGCAGGACAGCTGACAGTGCAAATGTAACAACATGCAAGCTCAGGCTCACTCTTCAGGTCCCCTCCCTATGAAGGATTAGGGGCTGCATCTGACAGTGATTTCTGAGCTGAAATGTACACATGTATGCTTTTGTTTTTAGAGGGAATCAAAGGATAGCCCTGTCAATGCCTTATGAGCAGATGGGAGAGTTCTCTGAGAGCAAGGAGTGAATACCCAGGGTCTGTGGGAACTCTGAAAGGGTGAGCCTGGGGTTCTCTGTGAAGGCAGACAAGACATGCTAAGATGAAATGGCAAGCAACACTGCGTGCTCTGTGACAGTGTGAGCAGGAGGCCAGCAGGTGTCAACTCCCCACATCGTTTCCTATGGCTGAGAGATCTCAGAGCCAAGAGAGTCCTGAGCAAAACATCCCTGCCGTATGTGGTCCAGGAGCCATGGTAGGAAGGGAGGAAATTTCATTGAAAAAGTACTGAATGCTGAGTTGGAGGCATCTAGGGTAGGCAAGAGGACAGCCTACACCTGTGGCCAGCCCTGGGGCACAGCAAAGTCCCAAACAAGTCAGAGACCGCAGTGTGCTGACTGCACAAGCCAGGCGTGGGAAGGGCACTTTTCCTCAGGGACTGTCAAGTGAAGCCTTAAAATGCACAGGATTTGACCTTGAGCCGGATGCCTTACCCTGTAGTTAAAAATCTCAGACTAAAATTGTGCTATTTAGTCCTATCTAAATCTGATCATTTTTATATTCACAACACAGTATCTCTCATTGTCCTAGTGGAAAAATGGAAGTTTTATTTTTCTGTGAAGCGATGGTATCAACATACAGATATCAAAATACAAAGAAATCAAATAAGGAACTTTAAATTTCAGCCAATAGTCAGATAAGCACAATAATTTGCTCTGTATCAAATTTTCCATTTTTTCTGGTAGTTGAGAATTTAAGGGGATTTTTTTGGTAGGCAATAAATGTATTACATGATAAAAAAGAAGAATGTATTGCTTTGTTAGTTTTACTTCTCCATCTGACTGAATAGATATATGTATGCTCATGACCACAAGGGTCCGTAGGTAGCATAAGATTGAGGGCTCTGACTTAGTATAATTTTCCCATTGTCAGATAGTGTAACAGCAGTGAAAGGGCCTGTCATACAGTTTCTCTCCCCTTTCAAACCCACAGTTACATCCCCGTCACAAGTAGAAACTTGCTGCTCAGATCATTCTTCCTTCCGATCAATGTATGCTTCATGAAGCCGTTTTCTAAATTATTTAAAGGTAGCTGTCCTGCTCACAATTAAAATGCTTCATTTTCATTGTCTTTTCCCCCTTATACAACAGTATAGGAGGGGGCGCTGGTATGAAGTGTATTTAAACATAAGCAGTTATCACTCCAGACTTACTAGTTCTCTTTCTCAGCAACGCGAGTGTGATTGGGGTCTCAGGCTCTCAACACGTCCCCACTTGCACACTCATCAACTTCCTTTCTGCCAACAGGAGAAACAGGGTTTACATTTGTCCCTCACGATACCCTCTCATCACCAAACAAAACCAGCCCCACTCACTAGCTAATGTTTTGCTTCCCAAGCTTTACCCCTTTACGATTGTTAGATGGCTGTATCTCTGGGATGTTTTACCCTTTGAAAACTTCCCCATGACTGTGATTTTACTTTTCAACATCAGTGAAGCTCCTGGGAATATCCAGAAGGAAGTAAGGTTCAAGCCAAGGGTCAGAGGAGAGCTGCCAGAGTGGGATAGAAAGCATCAAAAGAACCTCACTGTTGCCTGTGGGAATATTATTCCCAGCTAGCCTTTTAGAACAGACAGAATTCCTTCCTTATTTACCAATTCACCTGGTAATTTTGCTATGCCTAAAATGTAGGTGAAATCCTTCCAAATCCCCAATATGGTTTTCCCCTTTAAAAATGTGACTTGTGTCTCCTTCTGTGTTGTTCACCTCACCCTGTTTTCTGTCCGCCCTTACCCATCCTCCTACCCATCCCCACACAATAGATTTTTTTTTTAATGAAATGAGTGGAAAACGGGTGTTAGAAAAGTCCCTACTGAAAACTATGTGAGGATCTGTCAGTAAGTTGAATAAACATTAAATTCCTTCTGTTTGAAGAATTAAAACTGGTAGCAACAGGAAAAAATAACAAAAAACTAGGACTCATAAACACATGTGAGACTATTTCCTGGGGCTATTTTTATTCATTTTATTAAAGACTACATATATTAATAGTTCTTTGTAACTGAATCATTTAGTAACTTTTCTGATATCTCTATGTGTATAGAAGATAAAACCATCTGGAATTCAGAAAACAAAAAGAAAGCAGCATAATGCTCTACTTCATAGGCAGAGCCTGACACAGAAAGGCTGGCATTTTGAATGACTTTTACAGAGTCACTTTCTAAATCTGCCTCATTCCTGGTCTTAGATTAGCTTCATGTCACATTAGCACCTTGGGAAGGTGAAGAAAGACATTTTTAAAACTATCATCATATTAACTCTTACAACTCAATGTTTCCTGATCTGATGAAGTGTGAATATGGTTTGTCCTTCCTGGCTCCCTAGTGAAATGCTTGATCCAGATGTTTGAAAATATAGATATGCATACAAAATAAAACCTTGGTTTTTGAGCATAATTTGCTCTGGAAATATGGCTGCAATTCTAGCACCTGTATATCAGACCAAATTTCCACCTAAGAAATATGGAAATTCAGATTATTTGTTCCATAACCCAAAAATATTCATATAAAATTATTATATACTGTAATATAATATAAACAAAATATGAAAAAATTAATTAGCCTTCATTTAACTTTCATGGCTTGTTTAAGGGAGACAAGAAAGAAAAGAGTTATTATGTAGGATGACTTTCACTATCACCATTGGAAGCACCACTATCTATTGGCTTAATGGAGTCTTTTTTTTATGAACTTTAATAAGGAACCTTCACAATGATACTTGGTTTGAGGAAATGTGCATTGTCTTTAAACACCTTCATCAGCTGCAATGCTACCACCTTATTTAGGTGGTGCAAAAATCCTGCACCATTTCCTATATTTTACATATCTTCCTAATTTCATTTGAAATTAGGGATTCTTCTGTATTTTCCCTCCGTTCTGGAGAACCGATCTCCTCCATAATGTCTTGCTGTTGGGAGATAATCACCAACAATTGCAGAGAGAGAGAGAACACTCTTCTTGCAAAGTCACTAATTCCATTTTGACAGCTGTACTATCATGACCTCATTGCATCCTAATGCCACTGCACTGGACACTGGACTTTAGCGGTTCAACCTAATGGTGTGGGGGTACAGAACTCAATCTATAACACTATCCATTTTGATCAGTCGATTGACTATTAACCAGAAGCAGGATCACAACTGACTTTGACAGCCCCTGGAAGTTTTATTTTAGAGTCAGTCCTGCTGTCTCAGATTTTCAGCGGTATTTTTATCTATGCTAAGTATGTGCTAAGCCTGTTTTGATCCCAATTGTTCTCTTTTACCTAGGGACATCAGCATAATATCCACAAAAGGCCATAAAGTTAATATTAAAGAGGAATTTGTTGCTAGAATTAAAAAGGAGGGTCTCCTAAAGGTTCACTTATTAAAAGCTCAGTTATCGGTCTGTGATGTTACTGGGAGGTGGTAGAAAGTCTAGGATGTGCAGCCCAGTGGAAGAAAGCTAGGCCTCTGAAGCATGCTCTTGAAGGGGAAGCTGAGACTCAGCCTCTGTCTTTGCTTCCCTTCTGCGATCTCATGAGCGCACTCCTCACACACATGCTCCCACTATGTTGCACGACCTTTCCCAAGAGCAATAGAGCCAAATAACCATGGATTGAAACCTTTAAAACGGAAACTGTGTAAGGCTGTCTGTTGTAGTCAGGGGTTGTGAGGAGAACAATTAGAATCAGGACACAGAACTTATAATACTATTTATGATGGTCACTCAGAGTTAACACAAGAAAGTATAGGAAATCTGTCCACAACACTAAAGACATAGAATATTCAGCCAAGGGCCCAAATCCCACAGCAATGTCCTGCGTGAGTCCAGGTGAAGACCTAGAGCCCATGACAATGTCTCCCACGAGTCCAACTGGAGGTCTAGAGCCCACAGGAAGGACTCACGCCAGTCTGTTTTACGGATCTGTGCTGGGAAGGCCCAAAGGTCAGTGGTGGAAGCTAGAAAGTCTATGCCAGTGGGGTGAAGGAGCTGTGCTGGTAGGTTGAGGGTTCTACACTGGAGCCAAGAAGTCACACTCATCATAAAGACTAGGACTGTCCTGAAAAGCACCACAGCCATCCTCAGCAACATGGAGGCCTCAAGCTCCTCCAGGTATATGAACAGTCGAGTACATGCCAGGAAACCAGCATGATGAGTTTGTCCTGGAGATTAAACAGTATATGTTTTCCCCTTCAGACCCAGGAGGCGATGCTTTATGTAAGGACCAGAGCTTCCCCAACATGAACCACAGCCACTGTCACCAACAAGGTCCTGAGCTCCTCTGATGACAATGGTCAAACTCACACTGGGAAAGCTAGTCATGACTAGCTCCTCCAGGAGAACCAACGGCTCAAAACAGCAGCACTTAAGAGAAACCCACAAGGCCTTGCTTCTCTTTCTCCACATCTCTATGCTGGCAACTTTCCTCCGGTGAAGCATCTATGCTCAGCTCCATGCTGATATAATCCAGCTGGTGTTAAATTGAGCATCAGTTTTTAATCCTTAACACTGTCCTCCATATAAGGTGATTGTCTAGGTATTTGTTCATAGTGATGGAAGCTGACTGATACAGTGGCTGCTTTGTCCCACCATTCTTTTTAAGTCCACTACTATACCTTAGGTGCTGAGACTGGGCTGAAACACAGAAGTAACATAAGTAGCCCTGGCTAGGATGGAGCTATGAAAGTTTGGCAGAACCAGATTATTTCCAGTCTGTGTTGGGGACAGTGTCAATATTTTTCTGAATTTGGATGGATAAAAATGTGATTTGATTCAACACAGTGTAAGCTGTTAACCTTTAAGACAGCAATCTCAGCAGAAAGGTAGGGCCAGAAGCCCCTGTGCAGTGAATTAAGAAAAGAATAAGCAGCAGCGGGAAGGAGCGCCTAACACTAATTTCAGACAGTTGTGGGTAGAAGGAAGAAAGTGTAAGATGCAACGGAATCAAGTGACAGTTTTGTAAGATGAGGAAGAACCAATCTTTTGTTAAGACACAAGAGGAAGAATCTGTACAAAGGAGATGCTGTAGAAAAAATTCAAAAAGAAGGAGCCATCTTTGGGAATCAGATTGGGAAAAAGCATTTTGGAGAGGACATCATTAAAGAGTAGGCACTCCTCATTCTCAGAGACATTATGAAAGCATAAAGGAGTAAATTTAGAAAGGAAATACAATAAGATGTGTCTACAGGTTGATTTACCTTAGTTGCCTTACACTGCACAAAGGAAGGAGCAAGAAAAGGGGCGTTTGAGACTTGGGGCTTTGACAGAGCCCAAGTTTTCACTGAGGAAAAAAACTTACAGAAACAATCTATTAGTGTATTCTCTTTAGTTGAAGAAATAGATATCTATGAATGAAAAACACAAAATGATTTGCCGAGGTGACTTCAAAGCCATCTAGTGACCTTTAGAATTTGACTCATCAAGGAAAAATCCCTGAAGACCAGGAGCTGGAGTTTAAGGGAAGATTTTTGACTGGAAATAGATCTGAGGTCATGATCAAGGTCTGATGCCAAAGATAAGTTTGAGAATGGTCACAGGTGAAACCTTAAAATTAATTTCTCCTCATCTGCAGGGCATGAGTGTTGTGGCTGTGCTTTTCTTTGTGAGCCAAGAGGAGAGGCATAGAAACAGGATTGAGAATTGATACAGGATGGAGGTCCATGTGGTTATCACTCAGCAAAGAGGAATAAAATTTGGGTTGCAGGGAGAGCAACAGAGAGTGATCCACTGTTCCCTCAGTTGGTAAGGAATCTCCAGCAGACAACAATCATCTCAGAACTTGCCTTGTCAATGCACAGACAATTTGAACTCTACTTAAGGCATAGGCATTTAGAAACTAAATAATTTTCTTTGGAGTCCTTAGTTTGAAACAAAGAGTTTGATTCTTGGTTTCCTTATCCAAAAAAGACATACTCATACTCACTCTTATAACTCAGACTGAAGTCTTATATGTTTAAAAGTGAAGCTTTTGGAAGGTGATTGGATATTCAGGGCTCTACTTTCATGAATGGATTAACCCATTGATGAGGCCACAATCTGATGCCATTATTGGGAGATTATGTAAACTTTGGAGACGGGGCCTAGTTGAAAGGAGTGGGTGATGGGATCCTGAGCCCTGGAGATTATATCTGGTTCTTGACCCCTTACTCTTTGACTATCTTACCCTTTATCCCTCCCAGTTACCATGAGGTAAGTGATCTACCACACCTTTCCTCCATGATGCTCTGCCTCACCTTGGGCTCACAGCAATAGACTCATTGGCCTTAGACAGAAAGCTGAAACCATGAGCCAAAATAGATCTTTCCTACTTTAAAGTATTTATTGCACAGCAATGAAAATCTGTCTAATGCAGAAAACTGGTAATGAGGGCAGAGTCATTGCTTTTACTATAACTGACCACAGAGTTCAGAAGCACTTAGTAATGGTGTGTTGGAGGAATTTTGAAATATTTGGAGTTGTATGCTAGAGAAACCCTAGTATGTTGCAAGCAGATTTTAATATGTGATTCTGACGAGAAGTCAAAAGACCAGAATGCTAATGGGAATGGGGACAGTGAAGCCCAGGCTCCTAAAATTTCATCAGAAAGGATCTAGTGGGGGTTACACTCCTGTCCATCTGTGTCAGATTTGGGAGGATAACTTATCTGATTTTGTCCATGTCTGAAGACTGCAGAAAGCTGAATGTAGGTGTGATGAACTAGTTAATCTGGCTGATGAAACTCCAAAGCAGCAAAACACTCAGGTGGTGGCACTCAGTCAGGGCATTGCTGGTTGCTTTTAGTCAGATTTAAAGTGAGAATTATAGTGGAAAGATTTCAAAACCTTACATTTTGAGCATAAAGGAAGTGAATTTAAAGATGAGGCCAAGGAAAGTATGACTGTTTGCAACAGGACATCTCACAAAATGCCCAGGACCCACCCAGTATGTGCTCCAGGGAAATGTGTAACTCAGTGGAAAGACTCTGATTTGCTAACAGAGCCCTGCTCACTGAAGGACACTTACAGATTTAGGTTGACTTTGATCAGCCATGCCAACACTCAGAGACCACTGCAGCTATGGTCCAAATAGGCTCAACTATTGCTGATAGTGGCACCAGGCCTTGGAGTCATTGACATGATGCTGCTTTTATAAGCTAACACTTTCACCTAAGATTTGTTAAATTTCCAAGACTCAGCACTAAGTGCCATGTAAATACCTAGATGATACCTCTACAATATCTTGTCACAGATAACTACTTAAAAACACTTAGCTATATTTTCCTAATGATATGTGTTTGCATCACAGTATGTAAAGAAATAGAATCTGCGCTGAGGTATCTTCCCATGTTCTATGTCTTGTAAGTAGGTGTTTACTGCATGTGATAATTACATTCACTGCAGGGCATTGTGCCTGCACATAGCACATCTTAATGATTTTTTCTCCCCTCCACCTCAACATTTACAAAATGTCTTTTTTTTTAATGGCATCTTCCAACCCCAAAATTCTTTCTAGAGTCTTCTAGAATATGGGTAGTGGTGAAAGTGTTCCACTAGGATGGACATGGGCACTAGCACCTGAGGTGTCCTCCCTGAGAGAGACAGATCTGACATGGTCAAGTTCACCACGACCGTAGAGACACAGCTCTACGGGACAGCCCAAGTCATGTCTTGCATCAGAAAGCTTAATACCATCCCTGTCCCCACCCCAAAACAGAATAGATTATTAAACACAGTATTTAAGGAATATACATAACAAGATGTTATATCATGAAGCAAAGATGTTAGAAGAACCTCTACAGAAAGGTCAGCAGATGGGTGTAATTAATTTTAAAAAGTTATAAAAGAAAGAAAAATATCATTTCTACCAATTTTTGCATATTACTATCAATCAAATGAAAATGTATACAATACAACCAAAGCTACAGTCTAAGAAGTCCGAATTATTAGGCATAAGCACCATGGAGATATTTGGTGCTTCTTATTCAGATTTTATACTTTTAAGGTTAAAAGTTGCTTTTAAAAGTTTAAGCTACCATTTTAAAAGTATACAGTGAGTGCGTGATGTGCTAAGTAGATACATACACAACCTTTAGTTGTATTTAAGTTTACTGTGCAGTGCTGGAGGTTATGATACAGGGAAACTGGACCTACACTGGCAGTTTGCTGAGTGCAGCTTTGGGTTGTGAAAGGTGAACACATATGATAAGCAATATGCAGAGGGGTCAAAATTGCAGGCTTCCAAGTCAGCGTGTCCCTCCTTCCTAAGTGATTCAGGGACAGGTTAATTAACCTCTGAGGCTCAGTTTTGAAATATAAATTTCAGAAGTGTCTCTTCCAAGATTTTGTGGATGTCACAAAATTAAAGAGGCAAAATAGAGTTAGCATAAGCCAAAGGTAAGATTCAAAAATGTGACTAAGAAAAGCAGGCCCGAATTGCTCCAGAGAGAAATCGGCAGCTCAAGGTGAGGGGACAGAAGGTCTGAGGCCTGACTGGGAATTTCACTTCAGTGTCCTGAGCCTCCTTCCACTTAAAGAACCATCAGGGAGGCAAACCTCAGTGATTACAAGTTACCATAGCCACACAGAAGTGCACGCTTAAGACTTGAGCCTTACCTTCTGACACCACCGTAAGTATAACTCTCTGACTGCTGAGAACATAGGTTAAAATTCTGTTTTACCTCACTTTTAGAACTGAAAAACAAATAAAGACTGGATAATATGCTCCTTAACAGAAAGTTTTCTTTGAATAACCTCCTAACATTCAGTTATAACAATCAGATCAAACTTTTCTGCTAATAAAGAACTACTAACTTGACAATGGATGCTTAGAAAAATCTTAAGTGTAAGTGTCTACTTAAGCAAGCATCCTTATTAAACAATAGATATTTTTTGTTCTTTTGAAACAGGGTCTCGCTGTGAAGTCCAGGCTGGCCTTGAACTGATTATGTAGCCCAGGCTTGTCCTGTATTCATGGTGATTGCACTACAATGCCTGGATACTGAAAAACAATATTTTGCCCACTTCTCTTAACAATTGACTATTAGAAATGCATTCTTAGACTAGCTAACATTTGTGTCCTCAACGATATTTTGAGCTAGTTTGTGTACAGCCCCTGTACCACAGAAATATATCAATGTCTTATCTTACTTGGGCAAAGGCAGGAAATAATTTGTTTTCAGTTTTGAAGCTGTCTACACAAGTACTTCCCAGATACTTAGAGCCAAAGTAGGTGGGATACTGTTGCTGTTGTGCATTTTTATGGTCGTTATGAAAGAAACAACTAATTTCCATATTCATGGATTGATTTGGAGTCCAGGGTACCAGTGGGACTCTTAGGAGAACCAAATTTCCTCACTTAATTTCAGGCTTCACTTGGCATAGGGCACCTCCATACACACATAACTCGAATTCTGGATTCCTTAAGTAATAGTAGGAGCAACTTATTTAAATACAAACAGGTTAGGTATAATAGAATCCCCATTCTCCCCAGAGTGATCCAAATAGACAGGAAGCCAGTCCCTCTCCCAGGACTTCTTTCCCTGAGAAACCTAAGACCCTACACTTCTGCTCTGCTTGGCATGGAAGACAAAACAAGTGGGCGTGGTGACAGCGGCACAAAAAGGCTCTCCTGTAAGCCACTGAGAAAGAAAGGTGCCCACAAACTCTGTGAGACAAACTGTCCACCTGCTGTGTGTTCTTCAGTCTCTCAGTTTCTGATAAACCCTCCAGAAAACAAAGATAATTCTGCTATCCAGCCCAAAACTCTAAGCTGAGCCTCCGTCTTCCTAGAAGACAGAGTGAGAAATGACTGAAATGCTCATCTTAATCAAAGGGAATTCTGACTGCAGAATTGTGATGGCTGGCACACTACCAGATCTGGTTAAATCCACTGTGTTGGTTCCACAAAACTTCTGGAAAATTCCTAATTCCTCCATCATACCATTTTTCCTCTCCTCATTGAAGGAAAAAGCATACATTTTGGAATAACTGTAGCTACCGTCAATGTCTTTCAGGTGTTTGATTTTATAGAAAACCAACCAATTGTGAACTTGTAAGTGAAAAGAACTTTATCTCCCATTGTTTTGCCCATCTGGAGAGAGATAATCACTGATTGTTCTGCTGTTTATTTCCTCATCTAGACAGTATTAAAGCAAAAAAGTGAAAGTGAGGTTCTGAATCAAAGTAGCAGCTCTAATGTACATAGTTGAATCTGGCTTTTAACCTGGCTGAGTGTCACAGTGACTATGTGAAAACTTCAGAGTTGCTAACACGCTAGAATTCTGGGCTTCATTCACTTTATTTCAAACATACTGGCTCTACTCCCTCACCTCAATTTGCAATATGTCACTTATTATCATTTATTCATTCACAAAATTAACAACTGTCTTATCAGGCAAAGTACTAAGTGCCAGAAATGCAAAGTTCAGCTGAGGCGGAAAAACTTTTCCTGAAGAACCTGGTGGTAAAGACAGAAACATAAATAGCTATAATCATGTGCGATTTGCCTTCACTGCAGTGCATAAATCTAGGCCAAAGTAGATAAAGCAGCTCCTCTCCCTAAGGGGACCAAGCAAGACTCTCAGAGGACAAAGCTTTTGCGTTTTGGCTTTTTCCCTCCTGACACAACATTTGCATCTTGACTTTCAGCACCTACTGGGAAGAGACCAAAAGCACACAGAGCTATGATACAAAGCGGGACCTGGGCAATGCCATTTGGACATAGAAAAATAAAGTGCTGAGACAGCTGAGACTAGAAGTGGATTTACTGAAGATATCAAAGAAAGTGACATTTCCCACTGACATTATAGGATGAGAGGATTTATACAAGCAGAAATGTGAGACCAGGATGAGGGGATCGTGAACAACCTAAGAGTACAACGCGCTCAGGAAGCTGGAGCATGGGCACATGACGGAGAACAGTGAAGGAAGAGCCGGCACCGCAGGGGGAAGCAAGATTATAGAAGACTTGGAAGTGGGCAGGAAGGCCCATGTCCTTGGATGGCACAGTCTTTGTTCTTCGGTACCTCAGATGGTACATGGTGATTTAAACGTTCATTCCCTTCAGACTACAGATGCACCGTAATGTCACTCATTTCAAAAGCGAGGAATGAAGAAAGGAAGAAGGAAGGAAGGAAGGAAGGAAGGAAGGAAGGAAGGAAGGAAGGAAGGAAGGAAGGAAGGAAGGGGAAGCAGGGCAGGAAGGAAGGAATAGGAAGATGGACCTCACTGACCTCATTTTTTTTCAGCCACTATTCCTCTCTCTATTTCCTTTTTCAGGAAAACTTGAAAGAACTGTTGACATTCTGTATTTTCTTGATCAGGGTTTCCCCAGCCTCCAGGGAATTATCTCCTATCGAAGTCAGCAGTGTCCTCTACATTGCTCAGCCCAGTGTTCACATCTGAAATTTCATTGTCCGTCCTCTCGCAGTGACCTTGAACATAGCCAGTTGCCCTCTCTTTCTGCATTACCATACTTCTGTGGTCAGTTCTTTTCCATCTTTTTTGCTCATTTATTGTCTCCTAGTCCCTAAATGTCACCCGTGTTCTACAGCTTCATTCTTGGACACGTCTCCAGCTTGATTTACATTCTTAGAGGCCTAATCCTTACACTGTGCCATCTATCTAAATTAAACTGCATATGTGACTGCTGTTAGTGTGAGCAGTTTGTCAGGATTGTGTTTTCAGCAAACAATCTTTAGAAAGTGGCAACTTCTCATACCCAACCAAAAACAGACTTGCTTTACTTTTCTACAAGCAGCTCAGTGTTCCCGTCCTAAACAGAACTCACTGCTTTTCCGGGCATCTTTGTGTTTTGGCAATCCATCTATTTCACCTATCTTTGAGAAACTCTTGATAGCAGATCTTTTGACTTTAAGATCATTCTTAATAAGATCCACAACTAGGAGGACACACAAGTTCAACCTAGTTTTACTAGTCACCTTTCTGTTGCTATGAAAAATACCCAACACACACCATTTAAAAGAGGAAAGATTTATTTTTGGCTCTTCATTTCAGAGGTTCATGGTCAGCCTGAACCAGGGCAGAAATATCCTGAGGAAGAGCATGGCACAAAAAAGTGTCTTACCTCATGGTAGCCTGGAAGCAGAGAGAACAGGAAGAAATCCTAAGAAAATATATCCCCTTCAAAAGCATGTCCTCAATGGTTTACTTCCTCCAACTGGGTTTCATCTCCTAGTAACTCATTCAGCTATAAGGCCTTCAGTGGATTAATCAATAGATGACATCAGTACTCTCATAATCCAATTGCCTTCCAAACATCCATCAGAACCAAAGCCTTCAAAATGAAGAGTTGTTTGAGAGAAGATAGTATTGCAATGTATATGAGACCTAATTCTTTCATTCCCTAGTATGAGCCCTTCAAGTGAAAACAAATTAATCTTGTTACATTAACTTTCCATCACTGTGACAAAATGCCTAACAAACAATTCAAAGGATTAAATATGCATTGTGGCTTATACATTCAGAGATTTTAGACCACTGTCACATAGCTCTATTGCTTTCAGACCTGTAGCAAGGCAGAAAAACCATGATGAAAGTGTGTAGTGATTGAAAGCTGCTTACTTCAAGGTAGATAGGAAGCAAAGAGGGTAAGAGAGCCAAAGAGCAAGAAGCCGGGGACCAGTTATAGTTCCTGGAGTTACTCCATGGTCAGCTCTCTTCAGAGCGGCCCCCCTCCTGTTCCTATCACTTCCTGATAATGCCATTAAACTATGATCTCAGCAGTGCATTAATTCACTTGATAAATTTAGATCCCTTGGGACCCAATCACTTCAAAACTCCTTCAACTGGCAAATAAACCATTATCACATTAGTTTGTGATGCTTTTCAAGTCCAAACCACATTACCCATGTATAGGTCCTAGTTCCAGAAAGCAATCAATCCCACGTACACACACCCACACACACACACACACACACACACTGAGCTTTTTGGTCTAATTTTATATAATTTTCATTGCTTAAATATAACACAGAAGATGAAATTTTGCTATCAGAACATACAACACAGAGCAGGTAATTTTCAATAGTACACAGAAATAGCTTTAATGGAAGAAGAAAAAGTTGTCTGAAAATAATGGCTCAGAAAAAATGTTGGCTCAAAACTTTATGAAAAGCAGAAATAATAAAGATTACCATCTTGATATTATTCATTTTATGTGTCTGCTATTGGCAAGAATATATTTTTCTCCATTTCTTGCAGACAAGCAGAAAGCCGCAGGGACTATTTCAGTTCATATTCTGGGAAACCAAGAAATATACAAGTCAGCCATCTACAATTTGGTGATTAACAGGATGTCTAGACTATGTCCCATGAGAGTAACATTATTAATTAAACAGCAGTTTGGTTAATCATAATAGTAAAAGTAATTTTTGAAATAAATATTTTATGAATGTGCCATCAATAAAGTAAAAGGAAATATTTTAATTAATTCACTTGTAATAATATCAAGATTATAACAGGCAAATTCTGTTAGAGGGTCTAGAGAATGATCTAATACTTCTAATATGGCATGTTTTCATCTAATTGTTTCCAGCTAATGGCATTGTATATTTCAATTATGCTGTCAAAATTCTTTTTATGTCATCTATTGAGACAATATTAAAGTTCATTAGTGAGCTAGTAGGTCTGCCAAATTATCTGTATGTATTGTTCTACTCTTTTAAAACTGTGCATTCCCTCATTTCATTAGTAAAACAATTTTCAGTGAATGTGGAGAGAGAGTGTGCTGTCACTAGGATTAAATACCTGACCTTACTTCCTGTCACTCAGAAGACTTGGTTTATGGAAAAGGAACAAATACATTGACCAGTTTTCTTCAGCATAAACATAGGCAATGGATATTTTCAGAAAACAGGTAACACAATATTTTAGCATAATCCATGAGCCTACACTATCAAAAAAGAATACAGGTTATACTGAATACATATTTCTGAAAAAAATTCCAAAATATTTGATCTCTTTTACCTTTATAAAAGTTCATCTATGATTATCTGCTTAAGCATTTTTTCTGACTTGGTCAATGTCTCATCTTATGCCCAAATCTTTCCTTGAATTTTGACAGAGCTTAGTTGAGTGGTGCAATCCAAACTACAAAGATTACATCCAATTACATAATTGTAACCATCTAACATTTTGGTCAACCTTTTCTATTTGGCCTAAAAAAAAGTTTGCATTAGAATCATATAACAGTATTATGAATTGAGAAGAAACTGTTCAAAAGAAAAGACAAACTGTGATGGGGAAAGGAGAAAAGAAAGAAAGAAAAAATACTATTGTACACAAGATAGTTAAGATATCTATACAGTTATGTAGTTAGCTTCTCTTAGTTCATTGAAAACAAAGGCTTGTGCTAGCATTATTTGAACAAGATTTGATGCTTATATCTTATACTCTGAATAACTGCTAAGAAGAATACACAATGTCTAAATTATTGTTATTCTCCTACTAACCCTCTTTTTGAAACTCTGTTTTATTGTTATTTTTATTGTTTCTATCTAAAATCAAAAAGAATTGTGTAAAGGTTTTGTTATGGATTAAAAACTGGTGGTCAACTTAGCACCAGCTGAATTAAACCACCATAGCGCTGAGCGTAGATGGTCCGCCTGAGGAAAGTTGCCAGCAAAGATAGAGAAGTGGAGAAGAGCTAGGTGCTGTGGGTTTCTCTAAGTGTTGCTGTTTTGAGCTGTTGGTTCTCCTGGAGGATCTTGTCATGACCAGCTTCCCCAGTGTGAGTTCAACCATTATTGTCAGAGGAGCTCAGGACCTTGTTGGTGACAGTGGCTGTGGTTTACTTTGGGGGAGTTCTGGTCCTTACATCAAACATCACTTCCTGGCTCTGGAAGGTAAGATGTGTGCTGTTTAATCTCCAGGAGAAACGTCATGCTGGCTTACTGGCATATACTCAACTGTTCTTTTTTTTTAATTTTTTAAAATTTTTTTATTTTAAAGAGAATAAAACAAAAGAGGACAAATCTAAGCAGATCAGAACAGAACAATGTAAGCAACACAGCACTTCACAACAAGACAATTGGATATTAACAGTAGCTATCATAAAGTCTCTTTCTTTGAAATAATTGAACTTAGCTTTACACACAATAATGTCAAACATAACAAGATAGAATAATGAAAGTATTGCAAGGCATTCTGAACCAAATAACCAAAGATGAACAATGGCTGCTATATTATCTCATTTTCCATAAAAATTTTGTTTATACTATCATACATATTAAAATCCAGTAAGACACAATGTAATAGAACCAATGGTAATAGAAAAACAAGAGTATTATAGGACCTCAGAGCAGGATGATATTAAATCAACAATGGCTGACATATTGTCTTGCCTTCAAAGTAACTATTCATATCATCACATATATTAAGATCAAACAAAACAGAATAAAACCATTCCAACCAATGAATGAAAACATAACACTTCAAAGCAGTATAATGGTGAACCATGATTTCCACAAAATCTTCTGTACTCTTACCATTTCTTACACTAGGGAGACTATATGGTATTTATACATGTGAGTTTGATTTATTTCACTTATGAGTATAGATTCAAGTTGCATCCATTTATTTATAAATATCTCAATGTGATCATTCTTTATAGCTGAGTAGTACTCCATTGAATAAAAGTACCACAATTTTTTTATCCATTCCTCAGTTGATGGGCACTTAGATTGTTTCCAAGATCTGACCATTACAAATTGTGCCACTATAAGCATGGGTGGGCATATATCACTGTGGTAAGATGTTTTCAGATCTTCTGGGAATATGCCTAAGAGTGGAATAGCTGGGTCAAATGGGACTTCCAATCCCAGCTTTTAGAGGAACCTCCAGACTGACCTCCATAGTGGTTGCACCAGTCTATACCACCAACAGTGCAGAAGAGTTCCCTTTTCCCCACAGCCTCTCCAGCATTTGTTGTTGATAGTTTTGTTGATCCTGGTCATTCTTTCTGGAGTAGGATGGCATCTCAGTGTGGTTTTAATTTGCATTTCTCTAATGACCAATGATGATGAACATTTTTTCATGTATTTATTTGCCATTTGTATTTCTTCATCTGAGAACTGTGTGTTCATCTTGGATGCCCATTTTTGGATGGGGTCTTTGAATTTCGGGGTCTGATTTTTTTTTTAATTCTTTGTAAGTTCTAGACAGAAGTCCTTTTTCTGAGGGACAGTTCACTAAGATTTTTTCCCAGTTTGTAGGTTTTATTTTCACTGTGCTGGAGATTTCTTCGGACATGTAGAAACTCTTTAATAAGACGTGATCCCAATTATTGATTCTGGGAAGTATTTTGCGTGCAGTTTGGTTCTTGTTTATGAATTTTCTACCTACCCATATATCTTCAAGATTTTTATCCACTTTGTCTTGCAACAGATTTAGTGTTTCTGTTTTAATATTTAGATCTTTGATCCATTTGGATTTTAGTTTAGTACATAGTGATAAGCATGGGTCTAATTTTAGTTTTCAGCATATGGATAGCCAGTTTTTCCAGCACCATTTATTAAAGAGACTGTTGTTCTTCCAGTGAACATGTTTGGCCCCTTTATCATAGATAAGGTGGTTGAGTGTGTTCATAGTTGTATCTTCTAGTCTATTCCATTGATCTTCAGGTCTGTTTTTATTCCAATACCATGTTGATTTTATTACAGTAGCTTTGTAGTATAACTTCAAGTCATGGATTGTGATGCCTCCTGCCTTGGCTTTGCTGCTTAGAATTGCCTTTGCTATTCTAGGTCTCTTCTGGTTCCAGATGAATTTTAGGAGTGATTTCTCTAGATCTATGAGGTATGTTAATGGTATTTTCATTGGAATTGCATTGGATGTGTACAAAAATTTTGGGAGAATGGCCATTTTTACAATATTTATTCTTCCTATCCATGAACAAGGGATGTCTTTCCATTTTCTGAGGTTATCTTCAATTTCTTTTTTCAGGGTATTATAATTTTCCCTGTACAACTCTTTTACATCTTTCATTAGATTAATTCCTAAGAATTTCATTTTTTTGGATTCTAGTGTGAAGGGTGTGGCTTCTCATTTCTCTCTCAGTGATTTGTTCTTAGCCTATAAGAATGCTATTGATTTTTGAGTATTGACTTTGTATCCAGCTGTTTTGCTGAATTTATTTATTATATCTAGGAGAATTTCAATGGAGGTTTGGGGGTCTTCTATGTAGAGTATCATGTCTTCTGCAAATAATGATAATTTAACTTCTTTTCCTATCTTCACTCCTTTTATTTCTCTCTCTTATCTAATTGCTCTGGCTAGTATTTCCAGTACTATATTGAATAGGAGCAGTGATAAGGGACATCCTTGTCTTGTGCCTGATTTCAAAGTAAAGGCTTTCAGTTTTTGGCCATTTAATACGACTCTGGCTGTTGGTTTGTTGTAGATGGCCTTTATCAAATTGGAGTAAAGACCATCTATTCCAATTCTCTGTTCTTATCATTGGAGGAGCTTGGGGCCTCTGTGTCAATGAGGATGGCTGTGGTGCTTTTCAGGGCAGCCCTGGTCTTTATTTTGAGCATGACTTCTCGGCTCCAATGTAGAACCTTCAACCTACCAGCACAGCTCCTTTACCCCACTGGCATAGACTTTCTCGCTTCCACCTCTGACCTTTGGGTCTTCCCAACACAGACCTATAAAACAGACTGGTGTGAGTCCCTCTTGTGGGCTCTAGACCTCCAGTTGGACTTGTGGGAGGCATTGTCATGGGCTCTAGGTCTCCATCTGGACTCATGCAGGACATTGCTGTGGGATCCAGGCCCTTGGCTGAATATTCTATGTCTTTAGTGTTGTGGACAAATTTCCTGCACTTTCCTGTGTTTAACTCTGGGTGACCATCATAAAATAATATTATAAATTCTGTGTCCTGATTCTAATTGTTCTCCTCACAACCCCTGACTACAACAGGTTTCTTGCAAAAAAATCATATAAAGATTCCATCAAGGATACTGGGATCTTTATCTTTATGTGTATGTAACAAAGCAATTTATGAATACACTACTAACTGTTACAAGAGGTGGAAAGCAAACTTAAGTAAATGGTACAGACTTAGTTCAGGTCCATGTTTCTCTATTATGGTGGAACTTTTTTGTTCTAATGGAAAGTGGTCTCCTGTGAGGGTTTCAAGCTCAACTTCATCAAATTAGCTCTCCATACTGATATATGTGAAGAGTGTCTCAGCAAGACTGAGTTCACTCCCAGGGGTTTCTCTTAAGTCTTCTGGCATTTCTTCCAGTAAATGCCAATAGACCAGCCAGTAACTGCTGATGAACCTACAAATAAATGCTTCTGCACCCAGGTATTCTGAATTAAATGAACCTGAATTAGTAAACACCAAAATATATGTTCTCTGTCAAAAAGATTAATAACATACCAAGTGTACCTTAGACATCACCCTCACCTCAAAATATATCAATAGCAAGAGTAATAATTCACCTTTAAATTAGCATAAAGGTATAGATAGAAGTGTTATTTTATTCTTTAAAGTCAATTAGAAGAACAGAAAAATAATACTTCTTATAATATTTAACTAACATGAAGGTATTGACTTTATATTAGAAGCCATAGCACTAAGGCAAAACATTTATTTGTATCTCTACTTACCTCTTAACTATAAGGATGATAAGAATAATGATTTATGTTATTTAATCTGCCAGAGTTTGATGTGGAAAAAATATTGGAATGTAAGAGCCATGTATCACACAACTGTATTATTCAATAAGCTATGTCCAAGCTATGTACAGTTTCTAAATTTCTGTCCATGTGCAAAACAGAAATAATTCAGAAATGGTCTTTTGCAGCATAATTCATCCATTCTACGTCTACCCATTACTTTCTTTGCAGTGGAACTGAAAGTGATCCAGAGTGTCAGTCATTTTAATCCCAATGGTAGAAAGAGACCCATTTGGCTGCCACTTGCATAAGCTCTTTGGAATTCAGAAGAAACCTGCTGTCAGTGTTTATGTCACTAGTATTCAGGTTGCCCAAATTCTTTAAACTAATTTTGAAAGAAAAGGATCATCTTCAAAGATAGTTCTCTAAGGTATGTTACATGTATTGAAACAGTAGGCATAATAATCCCCTGCATGGGCCCCATGTATCAAAAAAGGTACACAAACAAGGTGATCTGAGGAATCCTGGGAAATATGTTAAGCACACGTTTCTCATTATTTTTATATAAAAGCCCCAGGGAAACTAACTTTAACAGTATCTGACTTACAGATTATCATTGACAACCTTAGTAGGCCCAAATTTCAAAAGGTCACATGTGGAACTAAAATACTAGCAGCAGCTGGGCTGGGGGAAGAGCTCAGCAATACGGTGGAATTAGCAGTGATATTCTTGTTATGTATATCGAGAGGAATTAGAATCTCTGTATTCTGGATTAAATACATTCAAAGATTATGCTATTCTTTAAGAAAATCAATGCAAAATGACAAGTGGTTTAGAAGTATTTCTGTAAGAGCCTGTGATCTGAAGGTAAAATTAATTATGGATAGTTGGATGACTTTTGTTTTTGGGAAATAGCAAAGCTGATATGCATCTTTTTAAGGTTTCTGTCAAGTGCAATGCAAAATAAAAACAACAGTGATATGATAGAAATAAAAAAAGTTCTCCAAATTTGAAATCATCTGCAGAAGTATTAAATAGATACTGTTTTATACAATTCGGTTTTATGTGTCTTAAACATATATTTATTGTAAAATATAAAGATGCATAAACTAAAGATGTAAATCAAAAAAAGCTGTAAATCATAAACCAGAAATGTTCAAACACCATGTTGATTATAGCAGCTTTCTTCTCAACATTAAAAGATGACATCTACTAAGATGAACAATTTGATATGTGACATGACTTATTAAAGTTTCTTTTTAATCATTTTTAAATATCAAGATCACACTTCATCTATTAAAACGTAAGTCATTTCATTAATATCACTTCTTCATCTACGATAGCTTACATTGTACACCAAGCTTACTGAAAGTTAGTGTACTGCTGTGGTAGGCAGAACCAGGGGCCCCAGATGGTTTCCACACTGTAATTCCTATAACCTGTGACTACTTCTCACGTCAAAGGGGTAGTTTAAGTTTGCAAATAAGATTAAAGGTGATAATCAGGTTAAAAATGTTATCCAATTTTGTTCTATCAGTCACTTTCCTGTCATGGACACAAAAATCTCTGGCAATCATGCCTTAAAGAGGGAGAAGTTTATTTTGGCTCATGGTTTCAGAGCAGTTCATCCAGTTGGCTCTCTCTAAGGCAGAAATGGTAGGGGAAAGGCATGGTTGGTGAAAACTGGTCACATAACTGTAGACAGAAAGAAGACAGAGAAGGGAGGAGCTGGGGACAAAAATAAACCCTTTCAGGTCATGGCTCAGTGACCCAACTGGTCTGACTATGCCCCAGACTGTACAGCACAGTTGACTATGAACTCATGATCAGTCTGCTGATGAGTACTCTGCCCTCACCATTCAATCACCTTTCAAAAGTTTCACCTCTGAACACTGGGGGACATTTGAGATGCAAACCATAACAAGAGTCTAGGTGGATTCAGTGTAATCACCAACAATCTTTACAAGGAAATGGAAGTAGAAAAACAGGAGAGCGGCCTGTGAAGGGACTCCAGTGCTGCTAGTTTGAAAATGGAAGGATGGTATCCTAAGTTAAGGAATGCAGACACTCTAGGGAACCTAGAAGAACTAAGAAGACAGACTGTAGAACTTCTCAGGGATGATGCCCTTTTAGTCCAATGAGGCCCATTTCAGACTTCTGATGTCCAGGACATTGTTTTAAACCACTAAGTTCATGCAAATCTGGTGCAGTAGTAACATGAATCCAACAGAATTCTTGGTCTACACATGCGAGGGGAGGTACACAAACATACACAAATACACACACCCATGAAGGAGAGTCCATCCAGAAACTAAAAATGATTGGCAGATGTCTTCTGACATAGGATTTAGTAAGAAAATATCCCAGTGTTGTGAAGGCGCCACTGATATTTGCTGACATAAAAAATAATGCAGCAATTTTTTTTTTTTTTTTTTTTTTTTTTTTTTTTTTTTTTTTTTTTTTTTTTTTTTTTTTTTTTTTTTTTTTTTTTTTTTTTTTTTTGGTGCTGGGGATTGAACTCACAGCCTTGCACTTGCCAGGCAGGTGCTTATGCTGCTGAGCTAAATCCCCAGCTTCAGTAAATATTTCAAAAGCTTTACTGTATAAGACTTCATATAAATAAGTACAAACAATGTAAAATTAATAAATAGCCAAAGAATGTCTACAGATAATTCACAAAAAAGTAAGGAGCTTGTAAAATATGAAAATGTTTCAGAAGTTATAAAACTATTGCAAAACAAATACATTTAGAAAGGTCAAATTGTTCATTTTATTGATGTAGTTTTTAAGCTCTACTAAGAGTGTAGCAAAGCAAGCATTGTTAGTTACTGCTCTGGCAAGATAAGAGATGCTACAAGCTTTTGTTGTTCTGTTGCTTTTAACTGACACATAATTATACATATTTATTATGTTAAATATTTCAGAATAGCTAGGAGAAAGAATTTTGGATATTCTTACCACAGAGAAATCATACAAACTTTCTAAAATCAATTCAATAGTGCATAAAATAAGGCACAGAAGTCTTTGAAGGCACTTTTACTATAATTTTGCTTCTAGGAATAAGATAATAAAAAATACAGAAAAAGCCCAGGAATGGTGGCACACATCTATAATCCCAGCATTTGAGAAGGTGAGACAGGAGGACCCCCACAAGTTCAGTGCTAGTCTGAGCTACACAGTTTTAAGGCCATCAGAAACTACATAGTGAGAGCCTGTCTCAAAACAATTAAAACAAAGCAAAAAAAAGTACTAACATTCATCATAATATTTATAATTTAAAGTTACTTTCAATAATAGAATATTGCTTATATAGATTACATGTGATCAAATGTATGTAGTCATTAAAAATTAAGTTTATTAAGAGCATTAATATGTGTTATAAAAGCATAATCATGATATATAGCAACTACATGAAAAAAGATAGGAAACATATTAGAAAGTTATTAGTGGCCTCATGCTCTGGTTCTCAGAAGGGGTGGGAGAGTGAGACAGTGCAGCTTCGGGAAGGTTATAGAAGATTCTGGTGGCATCCACGGTGTTCTCCACATTGCCGAGATGCCCAAAAGGCACTTCGGCTTAGAGAAGGGAGGTAGGTAAAGGAAAAGGAGACCAAACTAGATTGGCAAGTAAACCTGCTCCTGAAGAAGTGAAGCCAAACAGAGTCAACATAAGGCAATGGAACGCCATCCTCTGATAACAGGGCTATCCAGAAAAGTCATTTGTAAGTATTTTATAATAAAGATAGGGAGAGGAAACACTAACAGTGGAAAGTCAGCATGATGAATTTCTTCAGCTATTGAAGTAGCTATTTTTCATACCTATCAAACAACTTAGAATAATCTTGGACTAAAATAGACTCATCAATTTTGTCCTCCAGGAATTGCAGTGCCTCTGGCTCTATAGAATGAAAATCATTTTCTCAATATAATAAGACCAGAAAACAATATGAGAAGCTATGAAAGCTGTACTCTTTGCTTGCATTTATTCTTTGAATCACTAGTATACAGAGTATAAATGATGTCTTCTATTTCATTTTACCACAATTAATCACCAGAAAGCTATTGAATTTTCATGATATAATTAACAAAACAATTTAGTAGCTAGATAAAACTTATATCTCAGAACATTTTAAATAATTAAGCACATGATTGCTGTTTAATTGATAAGCAGAAAATTTTGATTCCTTTTCTGGTTTCTAAGCATTAAAATAGTATAATAACAATAAGTATAGTACAATTTGTTCTATAAGTAGTAAAACAATGCTATGAATAATCTATGCTTGTTTGTAAATTCTATATCAAAATCTAAGAGAAATATCTAGAATTGTTTTCCCTTGTTCTTGTGTTAGTTTATGGTTTTATGAGACAATCTTGCTATGTAGTCCAAGCTAGCCTCAAACTGACAATCCTTCTGCATCAGCCTCCCAAGAGCTGCTGCATATTTTTGAGAAATCTATTAAGGTGACATAGAAAGGAAAAGATTCTTTTAAGTTACAGCTTTGTAACTTAAAAGATATTTGATATTCCTTCTGTTATAATTTCATAGACATTATTAACACATAATCTTTATATTTATGAATGTCAAAGTATAAACTTTTTAAGGTACATATTCTTTTTCTCTTTGCAGTTGGTTGGTTTTGTGTATGCCTGTTATGTGATCAGTATTTCCATGGAAGAGGAAGACACCTGTAAGTACTGCTGTGTTTCCATGTGGGTTAATTTTAAATGAGATTCAGCTTCTAAAACTAGTTATTATAAGACTATGGACCCCTTCATATTTAAAACCCAAATGATTGAACTAGGCATACTGAAGCTATAATCAGAGGTTGACAACTAAACTGCACACAAATCAGGTGATAACTGGATTTTGAAACCCTAAATTATGTGGCCTGAAGACTGCTGTTATGTGAAGTCTTACTAGCTTTTCAGCAGGGACCTAAACAGTATCCATGTAGATAATAAGAGATTGCTTTATGTATCACTGAACATTTGATATTGGTGGCAGAATTTTGAAGTCTAGTAGTCAAATATAATACAATGCATTATAGCAAAATCCATATACATAAAAGCTATAAAATGCTATGATAAAATCAAAAATTACAATCTTCAAAGTAGGATATAAAAAATACAAGAGTACTACAAAAGAATTAATAGAATGCTTAGAAGCTGTCATATTTTAGCCCCAAGTAAAAGACCTACAGTTATGTTATAGAGATTTAGCAACAGAGGGCATCAAATGTCATTTATCAAGCACTTGTGAATACATAAGGCATTCTTCTCACAACTGTCCTACAGGTTCATGTGCTACCAAGGAAAATTTAAATTTATTTTCTGAAAGTTATTTATCATAGACAATTCATACATAACCAACCTGGAGATTTACCACTGGCACTGCAATTATTTTCAGAATTGTAAAATCGATTATTCAACAAAATGGAGATAAATAGCTATTTATAACCTCTTTCTAGAACAAAATCTCAAAGGGATCTGATGTTGTACCCCACAAATATGGGTAGTATAAGACATATGAATTGAAATGACAGTAGGATATCTTTTCAATTCATTTGATCAAATGTAAGAAACATGAGACCTTGTGATTAAATTTATCAGATGATGAAAACATGCAAAAATATTGCATCATATAGTTTGTGTTATACTTGGGGATTTTTTAAAATACTAGATGAGCCAGAGAGTTCCTTAAACTTCTAAATTTTAATGACAATACATTTCACTTTGATGTTAACTTTTAGTATTATGGTTCCAGGAATTCCATTAGTTCCACAACCTGACAAAGTTAATGTACAGAAAGTAAGTAGCAGTATACTTCAATTCTCAGCCAGGACAGGCTACATGGCCAGAAATAATTGGTTGATTAGAAACGATTTCCACTGAAACTATGACTTAGATGAAGTTTTTGGGATTTGGGCTAATTGGTAAATCCCAGCTGGATCTCCTGTGGAGTACTTTTGAGAAGGTGTCCCTCAAGCCCATCCCGACAGTATTGTTCCTTTTCTTCTCACTAAACTGATGGGAGGCTCTGAATAGATGGCAGTAACTCTGTCCTATCTTATTTTGGAAAAATGGCAGAGTTATCATTAGTCTCTTTTTAATCTAATAGAGTAAAACAGAAAAGACATCTTCAAAGTCTGTGATTTTAAGTAAAACTGGGAAACACAAAATGACATGCAAAATAAAAGGCTCATCCAAGACAGGTAAATGTTTTTTGACCTTCTATCAGCCCTCTTTTAAAATAATGATGTCAGTGAATATGGATTGTATTGCTACTAGCACATAGTATACTCCCATTGACTTTGATTCATTTAATTAACCTGTTTCTTTACAGAAATCTCTGAATCAGCTATTTTAATGCCCATCAAATTGAGATTAAAGCAGCTACTAGCAGCCCCATTCCATTAATGGTTTAATTCTAGTGTTTGTTATTAGGGCCATACATTAAGTTACCAAGAGGCATCTGGATATAATAGCTGCATTGCCATCAATTCAAATAATACTCAGAGTCAGAAAGAGCCTTAGGTGCTCAAAACAAAATAAATATGCCCAATTTAACATGATAATCTGCTGTAAGAGAGAGGACAGTGAAAAGTAATCACAAACCTTTTAGTCTGATAGTTCTCAAACAAGGGTAATTTTACATTTTTATTGAAAGAAGGAGGAATCTAAAGTGCAGATGTAATCAAATTTTCCCAGGATCTTCAGAAGGAAGATGTGAGCAAACAGTAATGTCTACAGCCAATTGCAGTGATCTCATAGACTGGTGCAATTTGTGCCAACACTAAGCTTTTAGGCAAAGTAACGAACTATCTTTGGATGTGATATTACCAACCCACAGGCAGGAAGATATGTCTCTGCACTGTTTTTCCAAATTCTAAATGTAAAATAAGAAAATAATATTGGTAACTTTCCAGTCTGTCGATGTATATTTCTGGAAAGCTTATTCTGAAAAGGTATCTGTAAGTATAATAGTATTCTCATAGACAATATATCATTTATCATTCTCATTCCTGTTCAAACCATTGAAAATTTCTGAATTATGCAAAACACAAAATTAAGCCCTATCTTAGGATGAAAACTGCCATCTAGCCTTAAAAATTAACAACCCTGCTTCTTTCCTTTTCCATAGAACTAATATTTCAGACAGACATTTCTGAAGGCTAATAAATGCTTGAAGAAATTTTCATTGCCAGCCACCTATCATTTTAGTTACCTCTTGGCCTCCTTACTAACTATTTCTTATAAAGATTATGATCTCAGGTCAAAAACAATGAAATAAAACTCTGGCAAAAGGCAGAGTGCTAAGTGGGGGTCAATGCTTTTTATCATTTGTCATAATGCAAAAGCCAATTTATATCTCTTCTTCCACTTTCTATTTTTTTTTTCATTTTTGTATATTTATCAATCTCTGTGAATACTTTTGGGAGGCTAGGATCTCTGGAAACTGTAATCATAAAAGCTTGTCAACATCTTGTTTGTGAATCATCTACTGCTACAAATGAACTTGCCAGCTTTTTACTATCTTGCTGAAAAGAATGTTTTTAATTCAGGGAAGTGTGGAGGCAGGACAAAATATGCTGAAAAGTAGTGTTTCTTTTATGTAAATACTATCAGACTTTCCAAAGGATCTTTTCAGCACTTCATGTTAAGTTTGGAATTGCACCTGAGACTTCTTTTGTTTTGTAACTCCCAGTCTTAGTCTGGGTTGTATATGGTAGGAAAAAATACACTGACAACTAAATAGTTTTTGAAAGTTAAATGAACCCTCAAATGTGGCTTCCATATTTTACGCTGAAAAGCTCAAAATAGGTCCACTTGACTTTTGCTCGTGTGCTTTTGAGGAACTGCTCATTAGAAGGAAGTATGACTACTAGAAAAACATGCATGCCTCTACCGCCCTTGAAGATTCCTGCTGGCTAGTGTTCATGTATGTACCTACCTGCCCACGAATTCCTTCTGAGAGGATGATACAATGTTACCATAATAATGATATGAGTTAGAATTTTTTTAAACATCCTATCTAAAAATTTACTAGAAATTCTAACAAAAAAATTGACTAGGTTGAAAGTTAATTTCCAAATTTTCTTTCCTTGATTTATAATAAGTGGGGAAGATGCAGAAAAGTGATGTCTGCAAGGTCAGGAGAAGGATATAGAAGAGGTCTGCATGATTCTCAGAATAGAAAACAGGAAAATGTTGTGAGAATCAAAAATGGAGAAGCCCATGAGACTTGGGTAAGAGTGATTCTGAAGTCGTGGCTGACATGTCAAAAGAACCATGAAGTTAAGAATTTGCCCACTCTGAAGTTAAGAATCTACTGGTTCTCAGAGAGTAGACTTTATTTTAACAACTATTTGGTCATTGCCTTGAAGGTTGACTTGCTCATCTTCCTCACGAGAGCTCAGTTAGAACCCTAAGCATTTCCCCTAATTTCCTGAGAAGGATTTGATGCAGAATTACACACATTAAACTCCCACTAGAATAGATTCATGAAAGGAAGATCATTGTTTTTGTTTCCTGCTGTAACTCAGAGTTTAGAAAAGTGCTTTTCACTTTGCATTTGATGAAGAAATGCTTGTTAAATTTATATTAAGTATATTGAGCCTGGCAACTCATTTTTTTCTAAAAGATTTCAAGATCCCCAGGTTTGATGAGATGATACTATGTTGGGTTTAGAATTTGGTAAGATGTTTTATGCTTTTCCAAATATTTATGGGTAAAAAAATGGAAGTCCTACATTTCTTTACCAATTAGGTTTATTCTTAATGCTTTTGAATGTCAAATGTAAAGATGGGTTAAACCTCCACTGTACTACACCACAAAAGAACAAGATTTTGTGGATGCTGGAACAAAGAAACCCTGAGAGAAGAGAGACTCATTGCATCTAAAATAAGGCAGATATTGGGGACTGGACTCATCTGTAAACTATGTCTAAGGAGATAAAGCTACTGTCAAAGGGTGATAACCAGTAGCCTGTGACCTCAACCAGCCCACGGGTGAAAGGTCACACAACACAGCATAAGCTCCAAGCTAGAACACTGTGGCTGAAACCCCGCATTTCAATCCATGAGTAAGTATTCAGAAATGCTTTCCCAAGAAGAATGTCATAAACACCCGAATACCAAACCATGAATCAAGTAACTGTCTCCAGGTACCAAGAAAAACTGTTTCACTAGAACCAGCTCTAAGGTCAGCACCAGGCTTGGAAAAGTTCTTCTTAAGTCAGAAGTTTCAGAAGTCAGCCTGACTGGTGATGACCTATGGTCATCAGTTCTGTTCTCCTAACTTACTCATCTCCACCCACAACTGTTTTCATCTCCACCCACAACTGTTTTCCTCAGTCTATCATTGTTTTGCACACTTGTGTCTTTGAGAGATCTCTCTTTCTCTCTCTCTCTCTCTCTCCCCTCTCTCTCTCTCTCTCTCTATGTGTGTGTGTGTGTATTTCTACACACTATCTTGCATACAACTGCCAATTCCCAAATTTAGTGGCTTTTCTCAGGCTTGATTAAGGCTACTATGAAAAACTGCTATATGCTTTCGTTGCACACTGTGCATTTTCTTTAGGAACACTGCACACAATTGTATTTTTTAATATGTTATTGACCAGAGCCAGGCTTACTTCCTAACATAATGAGTACTCTGTACAATAATCCATGAATGAATGCTGCATGTATCAAGGTGTGAACAAATGGACTCAGAAAGAAGTACAGTGCTTCTATTGACAAAACCTGGACAGAAAATCTTTCCTTTTTATCCTCCACTTGCATTTATGCAAATGACTTCCTATCACTTAAACTAGAAACCTGAGCATACTCTTGGCTCTTCCCTTGCTTCCCACATCCGGTCACCAGATGACATATCTTCATCTCCTCCCTCAGTTCTTTTGTACTGTTATCACGGAGTAATGCTCTACATAGGATAGCGTTTATGCTGGAGGAAAGTCCAAAGTAAGGAGCTAACAGACGTGGAGACTGGTCAGGGCCCACTCCTGGTTTTCAGACAGAGGTCTCTGCACTGTATCCTCTTGTGATTGATAGATAAAATAGCTGTCCACAGCCTCTTGTATAGAGACACTAAACCTATCCATTTAGGCTTGTGAGCTAACCACACCCCTTTCTCAGTCCCTGAACATAACTGTGACCCTGGGCTCTGTTTGGTTTTTTTTTAACTACTATATTCTGCTCTTACAGAATGTGGGAGCCATGTCTTAACTCCCCTAGAATCCCAGAATCTGTTTTAGTATATGTAACATCATAATAAATTAATGTTTGTTGAGCAACATATATAAAATGGCAACTATCCCATGTGACTGTACTCACATATTTTCTTAACTCATTAAACATTTAAACATACTACACAAATAAATCTGATTAATTCACAATAAGTTATATTTGCAGTTTACTTCTATTCTCTGGAAATTTTCCTTGGTT
Organism: Hydrochoerus hydrochaeris; assembly: GCA_004027455.1. NCBI lineage: Eukaryota > Metazoa > Chordata > Mammalia > Rodentia > Hydrochaeridae > Hydrochoerus > Hydrochoerus hydrochaeris. The sequence continues at coordinate 56,184 of PVLA01006444.1, read as the reverse complement.
ACTGTGAGTCAGCATTCCATCATTGTGACAAAATACCTGAAATGACAAAATTATAGAAAAGAAAGGTTTATTTTGGCTCATGGTTTTTGGCTAATAGTTCATGATCACTTGGAGTCATGGCTTTGGCAGTACAGTAACAGATGAACCAAATGTGTTAGCTAGAATGCAAAGAGACAGACGGAGTGGAGTGCAGGTCCCAATACCTCCTGCTATGTCCTGCTCGCAATGATATAACTTCCTTCAACCAGGCCCCACCTCAAAAAGGTTTCACCACCTACCACCAGTGCCTCAGGAGGGGACTACACCTCTAATATGTAGTCCATCCAGCAACATTTAAAATTCAAGCCATAATAGTTACTAAGAATGGCCTTTTGTGACAGATAATTGACACCAGTAACAGCCACACTCCACCGAGTTCTAAGTTTGTTTCCCCTTGAAAATTGATGTTAAAAATTATTTAAATGAATAAGATCTTAATTCTGCTAATATCTACTTCTTATGACTGTTAATAAATCACATTATCTCTTTGGAGATTATAAAACCACTCTGCAGATCTAACATTATGATTCTACAGACTATGTCAATGAGTGGGGATATTTCAAGCAGAATCAGACATATTACATTTTATTCCTGATTGGTTTTCAAGCAGTCAATCTTAGGGGTCATTTCAAACTATCCTGATCTCTCTACTGAGTTTATAGTAGTAGCATGTGAAACATCAACCTGTCCCCAAAACAAGCACACTATATGAATGCCTGCCATACTCCTAATTGTCTGTCTCAGAGACAGTGTCTTAGTTACTTTTCTCTTGTTTCTGAGACAAAATACCTCACACCCAAAGTTAAAAGGGGAAAAGTTTATTTAGTTTTCAGTTTGTGGACGTTTCAGTAGGTAATCAGCTGACTCCAAGGCAGGGTGGCATATGGCAGAGAAGCAACAGTTCATAGCAGTGCAAAACAGAAAAGGCAACAATGGAGAGCAGCAAGGGGAAACATACCTCTTTCTGCCCCTTTTATCTTATCTAGATTGCTGGGATTAGGGCAGTGCCATTCCAATCAGTGGATCAATCCAGCAGTCACCCACCCTTAACCCTAGCACCTTTAATTCCAGTATTATACTATGAATCAGTCAGAAAATATAGATTCAACTGCCTCCAAGAAAACCTACCCTCATGACTGCATGAGGCTTTGGGGGGAACATCCAGACACAAACCATAACATTCCACACCCGGTCACCCAGAAATTGATGCACACCTCTCTTTTTTTTTTTCTTTTTTCTTTTTTTTTTTTTTTTTTGAGAGAGAGTCACTTCAGGCTGGCCTTGAGCTCACTTTGTGGCTCAGGCTGGTCTCCAACTCGCGATGATGCTTCTGCCTCAGCCTCCCAAATGCTGGGATTATAGGTGTGAACCACCACACCTGGTTTGATGCACATCTCTTTATGAAGAAGGCATTTAGTCCACCTTCAAAAGTTGCCAAGGTCTTAATAGAGTAAACAATGCTGAAAAGTGCAATCCACAAGTCTCTTCTGAGATTTAGCTATGAGCTCCTGTATAAATTTTTAAAAAGTTAAGCACTTCCAGAATTCAATAGCACAGGATAGACATTTCCATTCCAAAAGTTACAAACAGGATGATACAAAAGAATGGGACCAAAGCAAGTCCAAAATCCAGCAGGGCAAGCATTATAGTTCGATATGCAGCATCTGAGGCAACCTGCATTAAGATCTGGCTCCAAAGGGCTTGGGTGGCTCTGCCCCTATGGCACTGCTGTTGGTTGTAGCTCTCATGGTTTCTCTCTTGGATCCACTCTGCTTTCCCCTTGCAATTTTCCTCAGACTATCCAAGCTCCTGGCTTCTCCAAACTTCAGGGGCTTCCATTGTACCTTTGGCTTGACACCCACAACTTCAAACAGTGCCCCTCAGGCAGGGGAATACTGCCTGGGTTCCCAGCCCTTCTGAAATCTGTTTGGAAGACTTCCTTGACCCCACAACTCTTGCATTCTGCACACATCTAATACCAGTGCGAATTGGATGATGCCAAGGCATGCTGCAAGATGGAGCAGAGCTCAGGCTTTCCTCCCTCTTGGCTGTAGGGATCAAGTACCTGAAATGCTGAGAACCCTGAATCCAATTCCAAGGAACAAATTCTCTAGGCTGCCACCACTCTAGAACATGGTGCTCTGTGGCTTATTTCTCAAAGCAAAGTCTTTCACTTTTGCAATTTTGAGGCTGCAAAAGGTGGATTTCTGCTGCTTCTTTTGATGCCCTCAAACCATCTTTTCTATTTTCCTGTTCCTTCTCAGTAGTCAAGATCTCCTCTGCCTTATCTTTGCAGTCCACAGTTTTACTGGATTTTCCCTTCTGTCCAAACTAAAAACATTTTAAATCATTCTTCTGGGGTCTTTGCTCCTGGTTCCCAACATAAGTCTGGCTAAAATCCCCCAGTAACAGCCATGCCACGACTTCAATATTAGACTGCCTTGAAATTTCTTCTGCCATATTAATCAGTCTACTGCCCTTAATCTTAGTCTCAGATAAAGTCTCTAGACATAAACAAAATTTCTGCCAAGTCACAACACACATTGTTTGGAGTCCAGCAGTCAATGGTATCCTTCTTCCCAGTAGAAATTTCCTGATCCTGGTCTTCAGCAGAATTTCTATCAGCCTTCTGGTCTTCTGAGCTCTGACCAGAATCTCCCATAAAGAACTACCTGAGCCATTCCAGCTCTACTTTTTCAACCAGCATCTTTGAACCTTTCCAAACTCTTCCCACCAGCCTTTCCCAAAGGCCCCTAAACCCCATGGTCAGATATAGTCACAGCAATAATCCCACTTCTCTGGTACAAAATTTGTTGCAGTCAGGTTTATAAGGCAAAAGATTTAATACAAGACACACAATTTATGGGGTTTACTAATATTTACTCAAAGAGTCAAGTGCAAAAGAATACAAGTGATCTGTCCACATACTAGAGGCCCAAGAAATCCAGCTGAGGGCCTGAATCCAATGGCAATGTCTTGCACGACTTCAACTGGAAACCTAGAGCCCACAATAATGTCTCATCTAAGTCTGTATTAAAGATATACACTGGGAAGGTCCAAACGTCAGTGGTGGAGGCTAGAAATCTGTGCCAGTGAGATGAAGGATCTGTGCAAGCAAATGAGAGATCTCCACTGGAACCAGGAAGTGGTGTTCAAGGTAAGGACCAGAGCTCCCCTGAAAAAAACCCCAGCCCTCCTCAGTGACAGTGAGAACCCAACCCAGGATAGCAGCCGAGTTTGTATCAGGAAAGCCAGCATGACAAGCTTCTCCAGGAGAAGCAACAGCACACGATCTTCCCTTCTGGTTCTATTTTTATGCTGTTGGCAACAACTCTCAGGTGGACCATCCACACTCAGCACCACACTGATTCAGCTCCGCTGAGGGTTACAAGTTGACCATTAGTTAAGCCACCACACAATGTCACTCACAGATCTTCACCCCTACCAACAGCCCAAGTCGTGCAGTGGCACATTATTAAATTGACAAAGAAGAATGGAGGGTGCTCCATTCAGATAGAGCAGAATGGAAGATGAAGGATTTGGAATCTAGATATGACAGTGAAGAAACAGAGTAACAATTTTTTTTAATAAATCATATCCTGTGACACCCTGAATGCACAGTGAGAAAAAAAATGTGTTACACAGATTTTATCAAGATCCTGAGCAATGATTTTATCCTAGTTATTAGTGGTTAAAATTTAGTAGTCTGGAGGGAAAAGCAGGTGAGAATATTCTACCATGATCCTCAATGCTTCCAATTTAAACCTAAATCCCTACTTCCCATCCTTCTCAGGCCTTTTACTAATTTGGCTCTGCCAGCAGCACTGTGGATACTGATTCCCCATTTCCATGTGTCTGTTCTTAAACTGCCTAATCATTCTAAGAGCAGCACCTGCTCTGTTTCAACTTCATAATGTCCCAGATGAAGCTGTCACCTCACTCATCATTTTCTCACTGTTCCTACTCAGCACCTTCTTCAAATCCCTTAAAAATGAATCATTTGAGCTGTCAGTGCCTTAGAACACCCTACCTTCCTTTTAGAGATGTTAAAGTCACCTACCCGTGTTTTAGAGATAAGTAAAGAAATACTGTGACTCTTGGCACGTTTCTCTTCTTGTACCCAGCACCCCTAGCATAAAGACTTACAGTACAACTGTCACAAAGAAATTAGAAGCCAGAAAACATGAGTTCCTAATGGTTTACAGGCTCTCTCCTCCATTATCTTTACCCATGATTACCCATCATCTTGACATAGAAAAGAGGTTTCTTTTTTGCCCTGTGACTTTTGTGAGTTTAATCTCGATCTCTCTGACATATTAATGCATCTTGCTCCATTAAGTATTCTTTATTCCCTCCCTGGCCATGCAATTTCGTCCTCCCTCTATCTCTTTTCCCTCAGCTTACAAAAAAACAATAATCGCATGAAAATTAAAATAAAAAAGAAATGATTCCTGACTTCCTACCTGGTGTGTATTTAATGTCCCCATCTCTTGTGCTTCTTTCTTGCACTTCCAGAACTTTCTCCAAAGTAGTGGAGAATGACAGTGTTAGCTTTCTCACCTCCCATTCTCTACCGCTCAATCGCTGTAGGGGTTGCTGGTCCCTCTCATCACTGAAAATCCTCTTTCAAAAGCCAAATTCTCTTAGATCTTATGAAGGCTTATTAGAACTGATAGCTTCGGTCATTGTTCACTTTTCCTTTCTTGAAATTTTTTTTCTGGATTTCCAGGCAGTCACATCTCTTGAGTAATGTCAGGCAACCCCATCTCTTCAACAGCACATATTTTTCCAGTTAAAAATTATGTCTAAGTGCTAATGCAAATGGAGCAGATTTCTGATGCAAACACACTGGAGAGATTGTGGGGCACTTGTTCCAGCTACTTTTGAAGTGATGATTTATCATTAAGTCCTTAAAGTATTAACTAACCATCAGCAGTCTACAGTTTGTACTCACACTGTTATATTAAAACATTTTAAAGAAAATAATACAATGACATGGAATCTTTTAATGAATAGATAATGAAAATGTGTTTTTGTCTTTTGGATAACAACATGGCATAAAATAGTCTCGAAATTTATAGTCTTAGACCAAATTCTTAAGATTTCATGAAGATTTGATTTTACAATCCATTTGAAGAAACAGCATGCAGGTATCTTTACATTAAGCACTCTTCTTGGTATTAAGCACTCTACTGAGCACAAAAGGACAATAATTTAGTGCTCTTTCTGGCAGCAATATTTGAAACTGGAATCTAAATGAAGTACTAAGGAGTATTCACATAATTTGGATACCAAACATGAAATTCTATATGTGACATAAAGTAAGTTAATTGTAAACTATACCTAACTTTTCTGCTTTGCTCACATTTTTCTTCATAGAATATCTTATTTTCTCTCTCTCTCTCTCTCTCTCTCTCTCTCTCTCTCTTTCCCTCTCTAAGAACAGAAAGAATAGAAAGTCTAGATTAAACTTAATTTTCCAGGATATAATTTTTTGCTACAGTTCAATCAACTGAAAAACTTTTAATGTTTCCAAACTCTGATTTATTCCATACCACCTTCAGAAATTGGGTGGCAACTATGCACAAGCTTATGTCAGAGACTGGCTAGGTATCCACTAAATCTGCGCACCCATTCATTCATTCTTCTCCCGAGCTGCGCAGTGTCACAGCTTCTGTGCCACTAGATGCCCCCTGAGTTTTAATTCCAGAGTGCAAACTCCTGGCCTGGCCCCTAAACCCCCACGTGCAACCCTCCCCGTCCACTTCCCACCCACAGGACACAGACAGACATAAAAGGATCGGAAGGCATCTTTAAGAGACAGGACTCAGAGTGTCAGTAACCTGAGTCTCAGTTATTATTTGGAGGAAAGGGGATCACATAACTTGAAAATAGGATGTTAACTTCCTTTGAGTCATAAAGCAGTGGGGAAACTCCAAAGGGTCTGCAGGGAAGGGCTGCCTGAGGGGAGACCTCATAGTAGAAGCCAGTAGGTGTTCCATCGTTCAAGGGGGATGTTTCAGGCAAGCAGCAAACACAGAAGTGCACCTATGTACCTAAGAAGGTTCTCTTGAAGCAGCTGGCATTAACTGAAACCTAATGGATGAAAGGAGCTTGTGAGGCAAAGGCCAGGATAAGGGCATTCCTGGGAGGAGGAGCAGCAAGTACACGGGAAATAATCGCTTCCTGGAAGAGGCTTCTGGCCAAAGCAAAGCCTTCAATTGTAGCAATTACTTCATGCTAGCTGCCCTGAAGGATCAGAGCAGGTGATCTGGACTTCCCTGACCTACTCACTAAAGGGCAGATTGTATCAGCGGCTCACTGTTAACCCTGTCTTAAGCAGGAGGGCTAGGGGAAAGTGATGCAAAGCGTACTTTGAGGGATCCTGGCTTCTCTCTAACACCAGTAGTTTCCAATGTAAGTGGGCCCTTGGCTTATGAATTCTATTCTTTCCCAAGGGCTGTTTGTAACTTATATTATCAGCTGAAGGCTCAGGCTTCAAAGTCACTCTCCTGTATACAGGCAGAGCTCAGTGTCCTGAGACACTGGCCCAGGATTTCTCAACCCCACACAGGAAACAATGTTGTAAAATTCCTTCCAGAACTTTAAGAGTTAAATCTGTACCTGAGACCATCTAGAAGCACAAGCCCAGTATTTGTGTCAGAACTCAAGACTTTGGTCATAAGTTAAAACTAAAATTCCAGTCATAACCCAAGTTGTCGTACGTCAGGCTGGCTGTAACTTTCGAGTCCACTGTATTCCATGTTTGACACTCAGAGAATGCCAATAGTACAGGTGTTCTGATGTACAAGTTGTTCTTTGTCCCAGAGGGCAATCTATAACCAAGCCTTACTCAGCAAACACACACACACACACACACACATACCAGGGTATGGGGGAACTTGTCACATCTGTACCCACTCAGGCACATTGTTTGGCAAGCTCTGTGGGATCATGTGGAACCAATGAATGGGTTTAATATTGGGAATGATATGATCAGGTTCAATCTTATTTGAACAGTAATTCATGAAAAAAAGAAAGGATTTACAAAATAGATCTCAGTGAAGAAATGACATTTTAAATGGAGATTGTCCTACAAAAAGGAGAGACAAAAGTAATAATGGGGCCTATAAAAATATTTCAGAGGAGAAATGTCCAAAATTGTAGATGCAGATAGTAAAAGAGAATTGCACAGACTTCAAAGTCAACACAAAGTAACATATTGGGTAGACATAAACAAGAACAATAAAAATTCATAGGAAAAAACTGGCTAACTATGAAAAAAATTATATATAAAGATTTTGTCTAGAGCCATTTAGACAAATTCTCAGAACTGTTTTAAACCTCCACCCTTTGGATATTATTTTCTCTTCAACCATTCTGTTCTGCTTCATTGACCCGAAAAGCATCTAGAAATTTATCTCATGATTTAAACATTGTTAACTCTGAGAAAATGCTAAAGAAGGAAGAAAAAAAGTATTGATTATAGAAAACTTCTGATTTCACAAGTCAACTCAAAAAGGACAAAAATTAGAGGTATACGCAAATTGAAATGTAGCATAGTGCCAAAAACAGAAAACAGCAAAATGTGTTCAGAATTTTCCATAAATTTTATTTTGTCCAGAATAAAATGTTCCTCCAAATGAGTCCAGAAATAGTGATACAAAGACCTTCAGTCACCAAATGAATCTGAAAGACAATAATTGAAAAATTACAAAAAAGTTTGAAAGGGCTCCCAGCAAAGCCAAACTGTAGTCGGTGGGTATGAGCAGCCATTCCATCCAATTACCAAGCTACACATGAAGATTAACTGAAGGGTTAAAGACACAGTAGTGAAATAGAGCATAATCATGTAGCTTTCAAAGAGCTGAGAAACTTGAAAGGGAATAGAAAATATACTATTCAGGATGAACTCTAAAGTCAAAAAGGGAAAAATTGCTACTTTTTCCAAATATGAGATCAACATTAAAATGTATATGTGCATTGGGCTAAGGTGAGGGCGGGTGCAGATATGAGTAGCTTGTCATAGGCACCCTTTACAGTTGGGACAGCTCTTGTAATAAAGAGCCCTAAGTGCAGCCGCACGAGTACTATATACTTATTGTCAAAGCATCCCAATAGGGACAGTGCAACAGGCTCCTTGTAAGATTCAAAGGCAACATACTAAAGCTAGCAAGGTCCAGGCCTCTTTCAAGAAAAACTGAAATAAGCATATCACTGTATCTAAAGGAATAATGTTCATTAGGACACAGGGAAAAGCCACTCTGTACACTTTGCACAAAGGGGATGCATTATCTACACAGAATTCTAGTGACTCACTTAAAATACCACAAGAAGATAAAGAGATCTCCCCTCGGGGTTCTTGCTAGTGTGGTGGGAGGAAGGGAAATGGAGAATAAAATCAGTACCAGTTAAAAACTAAAAGCAAAGTGAAAGAAACTGTCAGGTGGGAACACTGGCAAGGCACATACCACCCCCCAAAAAACTTCCTCCCCCAGCCCCAGATCAGGGAAGAAGTGGTGTGAATGCCTGTCACTGCAAACAGAATGAAGATAAGTGTGGAATGGGATGAGAGAACTAAGAACCAGTACTTAGTACTTCTTAGGGTGCATAAATTTTGGAATTAATATTCTTATGATTGACTGGGGTCTGTGCGTAGGCCCCCAGCCCCCAAATGGGTGCACGGTGAATGCTCAAAGGAATCAGACATGCTGCATGGTCTCTAGGACTGCAGGAGGAGTGAAATCCTCAGTAGAGCTCCTAACTCCCGCTAGCCCCAGCTGGCTGACGCTAGGCAGCTGTTTTTAATCAGAATAAGCAAGGAGTTGAGTGGACAATGGAGGAAACCTGAGCGGGATCTTGGGAGGGGTTCAAGGACCCCTCAGAGCAACAGGTGATGCTAATTAAGGAAAACCATCCAGAAAGTCTCCAGGTGGCCTCAGCTGTGGCCTATCTTGCACCCTGAGGTGTCTCTTCATTCTCAGTTCAATCTTGTCTGGGCTACGCCACAGCCCTGCATGTGTATTCAGCTTCAACACTGTCCAACAGACTATTGCTATGGTTTGACTAAAGTTTGTCCACTCCAGAACCCATATTGATATTTGATTTCCATTGTGGTGGTGTTGTTAGGGGAGGTGGCTGATATGGAAGTATAACTCCCAACGTGTTAGATGTCAACTGTGCCTGAGTTCATGGTCTCACATTGAGGAATGAAGTCCCAAGTCAAAGGAGGAAGTTAGGAGAGTTTTATGAAAGTATGAGGAAGAACAACTGCTGCTGGATCTCCAGAAACGGTGCAGATGAGGTGCTACCAGGGCCTTTTTTCACAGGTAATTTATACAGCAATACAGTGTGGGTGCTTACTGGATTACAAGTACTGCCTCTTAGCTAATATTGATCCAATAGGGAAATGAGTCATGTAGCAAGAAGGCATGGAAAGAACAAAACCATTGTGGGGAAGCGATGGGACTACGTGCTCTGGTCACCCACTTGGCATCTGGTACCTCTCTGGGCCTCCTAGACCAGCTTGTGCTAACTACAGTAGAGTCTCAAATTGCTGATTATCTCCAGGGAGACATACGGGCATGGCTGTAGCTTTTTTGTCTTGAGCCCTGACTCTCCAAATTTGCCTCTAACCACAATTGTGATTTCTTTATGTTTTTGTGGTGACTTCCTTGAGGGCCCAATCCTTTTCTGGCTTTATTATTTTCTGTCTAATTTAGCTGTATATAAGGGGCCAGTAAGTGGTGATTAAGTGCTTAAGAAGAATTAATGCCTTTTGGGGGGGATTAATGACTTTTTTAGGGAATAATATTGTTGTAAAGCAGGTCAACCCCCCCACTCCAGTTCTTTCTCCCACATGCTCTTGCTCGTCCTTTTCCACCACACTAAGAGGAAGGACAAAAAGTGTTGCCAAAAGCCACTGCCATGACCTTGGGCTTTTTAGTTTCCAGAATCATGAGCTGACTAAATTCCTTTTCTTTATAAGGTATCCAGCTGCAAATAAGTTTTTTGAGAGCAACAACAAGTATGCAGTCCTACACACTATTTAGGAGGTCCTGCAGTCCCTTGGGATACCCTGGTTTGAAGAAAACTGGTTTCTTATTGTTTCCTTCCACACTACTCAGGTTGAAGAAGAGTTTGGAATCCCAGACAGAACTGGGACCACCTTTAGGACCTCCAGACTCTAGTCTATTGCTGTCAGCATTTCCCAAACCAAACAACAACCAAGGACCATTCAACCGTCTCAGTTCTGTATGTCAGTGCCTGAGACTGAGGGAGACAAGATGGAAGTGAAAAGAGTCTATTTTGCATGGTTATTGCCAAGCAAGAAAAGCAAAAATGTAATGTTGGAGACTGTGATCAGGACAATACAGCCTCTGAAACAGCACATTCCACCCTTACAGCTGGAGATGCTATGTCTGGAACATCTTTCTGGTCCCAGTGGTTCCCCTTCTTCAATTTCATGTGGGTTCTAAAAGTGGGAGAGATTAGAAAGTTCCTAGCCATAAAGAAAGCAGCAAGGAACAGCCCATCTGCCTGCTTGGATGGCTCCCAAGGTACACAGTTCCTTCCGGCTGGAGGCAGCACAGCCCCAGCCACCCCTTCCTGCACGCCCCTCCACATGGCATCAGCAGTTGTCAGTGTTCTGAGGCACTATCCAGTCCCCTGTGCCTGGCACGCACATCATGGCACCTGTCCCCACTTGATGTGCAGTGATTGACTCAGCGGTAACCTGGGGCTTGGCACACAGCAGGCTGTGCTGTCTGAGAGCTCAGATTCTTTGGATGGGAGACAGCAGTGGGTTAGTGACACTGCACAGAAGCTTGTTCCATGCTAACACTGGCAGAACTTCTTTGCCAGCTACCTCTGAGTAATTGGCCTTTCTTTAAAAGCCCTCAGCAATATCCCTCTCTACATGAACCAAATTGATGTCAGTCCTTCACACCAGGCTTTTTGGTGTGAATTCACTTCACAAAAACAAATAAATCACAATGAAATGACCCCAACAGTTGAGTTCTTCAAGCCCTGAGCTATGATTCCTTGAAAATTTATTGCTGGATTTGACAACTTACATAAAATAAGTGCCTATTAGAAAGGCCTAATAAGTATAAAGAAGGAACAATGACAGACCAGAAAGTAAGTTCAGGATAAAAGTTTTGGAGTTACGGGTATAGCTCCTCAGTAGAGCTTGACTAGCATACGTGATGCCCTGGGTTTGATCCTCAGTGATAAGGAAAAAATAAGTATGTTAATTGGTTCTTATCTTCTTGAGGCTCTGTATGTTCTAAGCTAAATGCAGTAGTACAGACACTTTCTCAATTCAGTGCCAAGGCGGCCTATGCCAGAGCTGAATCTGAAACGAAACCCCTGCATTCCGATTGTCTGGTGAATGTCGGTAAACCTGGAGCATGAAGGGGGGTGCAGCACTCCCTGGCAACGGCACCGTCAGCATTAGGTGTATCACAATAGAGGCTGCACTCTGCATCTGAGCTTCACAATCTGAATAAAAAGGCCCGTGAATAAAAATGACTCATTTCCTGTGAAATAAAAAATTGTTCAATGAATATAGATTTTAAAAAAAGAGATTCCATAGATTTTGTAAAATTATAAAAGATGTCTGTGTCCCAAAAGTAAAGAGCCATAACTAAATGCTTATGAAATCGTAGAATTTTCAATCCTCACCCTACTTCATTCATACAACAGAAACAGGCTGGTATATCCACAGGGCCATAACATATTTTCAGAAAAAAAAAATGATCAAAGATCAACTATTTTAATTCCAGTAAAAAGAAGAAGATGAAAACTAAAACTAAACTAATATATTTGAGCTGGTCAGGCACTATCATGTGTATTATATACATTTTCCTATAACTCTTCATAGTAAGCTTGTAATAGTCACTATTAACCATTACATAAATTGCCACAACAAGATTTCTTGCCTAATTTCTCCAACAAAAAGTGAAGTTTCTGTTCCCTTTCCTTGAATTTAGGGTTGGTGACTATCCTAATAGAGTTTGTTGGAAGTATCTCTGTGTGACTTCTCAGGATAGGTTATAAAGGGCAACACAGCTTCTGTTTAGCTCTCTATCTTGAGTCACTGGAATTTTAAACCCACTGACAGGCTGTCAAAAAGTCCAGGCCACATGGAGAAGCTGGTGTGGTAAGCGTCAAAGTTCCCAGTCGTCAATTGCTGAGAAAGCAACCAACAACCTGCACCTGTTTGTCAGCCATGCTGATGAGCTGCCTTGGAAGGAGCTCTTCCAGTCTCTTCTAAAGGCACCCCAAGACTCTGGATAACAGAAACAAGCCTTTCTTGCTGAATTATACTCACATTGCTGATTCATGAGTAAAATAAATGTTGATGATTATTTTAAGCCACTATTATTTGGTGGTTTGTTATACAGTGACAGATAACTACAGCAAACAAGTTGCCCATGTAAGTAAACTTCCAACAACAAGTTAAATAAATCACCTTCCCACAGTCCCAAAGCTAGTAAGTGATGAATCTGGTATGCAACACAACCTGCCAGTTATGTAATATCAAGTCAAGAGGCTAAAGGAGACATTTTACCTCTCTCTCTGACTCGTATTTCTCAAAAGAAAATTTGAACCAAATTTAGAAAATATTAAATTTATTTAATTCTAATGGTAAACACAAGTGCCTGCTATTTTGTATGATTTGATTTTCTGAATATTAGAAGTATTTTATTATTTAAAACCAACTTTTCCAAGATAAAACAAAGAATACTGATTAAATTTTGAAATGTTTGATTAAATCAAACATGTAATTAAGACTCAGAAATGAAAAGTGAATTAAATTTGAAGTTGTGTAAAATTACTATAATTTATAAAATCAGAAGTATAGTCAATGTGATGTCTAGGTGATTAAAAAGAGCTTGTGTCTGTTAGCTCTATTTTAGTCTCTTTTCCCTCATCTAACCCTGTTAGTTCATGTCTTCATGTGTTTGTTTTGAACAACTAGTTTAGAGGAATCATGAAAATCGAAACGTGTGTAAATGTAGTGACAGACTCTAGCTCACAAAGAAGGATCCACATGCCATTTCAGAATTCACAACAAGCTCCAGGAATATCTCCATCGGCAAAGGGAAATACATGCTCCTCAGTGGTCTCTGAAAAACAGAGAAACTCTCAGACCTCTGGCATCTCTTCCCATGATCCTGAAGCACTACATCTCCAACTTCACATGACATGTAGTGAATTATTTCTCATTTGAAGCTGCTGGGTTGACAACTCAGCCCACTGAGACATGCTCTGTCCTGAACACAACAGAGTGAGGGGAAATCAGTTGCCTTATATTCTCTCTTTTCTGTGAAGTCAGTCAAGTTATCAATAATTGAGCAGGAATTGAGTCAGTAGGATGAATGGAAACTTTGTCACGGCCTCAAATGTCCTATAGATGAATGGAGAAGTTGTAATTGATGGTGTTTTGACGGGTAGAAAACAAGTTTTGATGTAGACAGTAGATGAGGCTTTATATCCAGAACAGTTCTGTAGCTCCTTCAGTTGGGTAGGAAATCTTGTCGGAGGTTTTTGATGGCTAGAGTGAGTAACAGCAAAGATACTCAGTTACAAGAAGCATTGTTTCTACAAGAAATGGCTGGACTGGCTGTTGGGAAGGGGCACAGGAAACGCATTTGAAAGGGCTGCAAAGAAAAAGCTTGTCTGGTCAGACTTTACCCATGAGATTTTTGATGATAACACCTCAGTTTCCAAAAATGGCACTGAGAGTGGCAGTGACAAAAACAGTGTAGGCAGTGCATTCAGACTGACTTTTCCTTCAACGTCCCTACCTCGGCGGTTCCTGGACTTTCTACACCAGATTCCGTATGGTCCTGTTGCTAGACAACTGAAGATCTCACAAGTATTTCCATTTTAACCCTCCCTTTTTAATACCTTAGGAATTCTCTGCATGTCTCTTCTAGTACTTCTTATGTTTCATTGAAATGTATCCATTATCTCCACTGAGCAAAACTTCATTCAGACTCTTCTTTCTCCTGAAAATGCATAGTTGCCTCACTTTCTTTTCAGTGTAATACGACTATTTTTCTGCAAAAAATTATTCAAAAGCTGACAGTCTTTCCCAAGGGTATGTTTTCAGATCTGTTGCTAAGTCGCTTTTTAAAATTTAGTTTATTTGTTTGCTTATTTGCTTATTTGTTTATTTGGTTTTCTGAGACAGGATCTCATTATATATTCCAGACTGGCCTCAAACTAAATGATCTCCTGTTTCAGTCTCCAGAGTCCTGGGATCACAGGCATGCATCACTGTCTGCTTTGAAAAAATCATTTTTGAAAGCATTTGACATTGAAATTATTTTTTAAAGAAAGCATTTATTCCCAAATCTCCTCATTCATACCTCAATTTTTACCTTTGAGTTGTTGTCCACTCTAGCTAGTGGAAAGTTTTGGCACACACATAATGAACTATTTTTTAACATATGAAAACAAAATCATTTTGTGGATTTGTGGGCTTGAGTTGCCAAAAGCCTCATTGCTATGTCTCATGCATAAAATATTCTTCATATTTTCATCTTATTTCTTTATTTAATTATTCAGCTTTAATAGATTTTTTCTTATTGACTTGTCTAGTTCTGAAACCTTGATAATTTAAGTTTTGCCTACATGTTTTTAGAGCCTTGCAAAGTTTCTATATCACACCAGAATACCGATATGCAGAAAAAGTGAAGCTCACTTTTAATACCCTTGACTAGGGTGACCGTATGTCCTAGTTGATTGAAATATCACAGGAAGTCATAGCATCCTCTGGCTTAGACTTTGTCCTAGATTTCTTTTTAGTTTGCAAAATTAAATATTATTATTAATAGTTATAGAAGCGGGATCTAAAATACGAAGCAGGCCATACTTTCAAGCCTGTCACACCAAGGCAGAAGAGATAGATACATGTTCAATAAACAGAATTCTCATTCTACCAAGTGGCTAAATGAGCAATAATCCTCATTTCTACAAAGTTTAAAAGGTGCAACATAACAGGTACTTTCCTTTCAAGAGTAGTTTGTAGACTGATCACTTAAAGAAGAAAAGAAAGGAGCTTGGGCAGAGGTGCTGGAGACAGCCTGCTCCACCCGTTCCCAGGTGGACCAGGACAAGTACCCGAGGCTCCTGCTGTCACCAGCAACTCTTCCTGTCGGGCCTTGCTGAGAGGTTTGAGAGGGACTCCCTGAAGCACAGGTCAGGGTGTTGATCCATTAACGGAGAAAGAATGTCTCAGGGTTAAAATAGTAACATTGATTTATAAAGCTTGTAGCATATCATTCCATCACATGCTTTCAAAAATTTTATTTTCAATAATGATATTTACTTAATCTTCAAAAATCTAATTCATGGCATCAAAGCAAACTTTTAGATATTCATTTTGTTCAGGATAAAACTCTAGAATTATCTTAAATGTCAGTAGCTCATTTAAGAATTAAATATTAAACATAAATTATTTGTTTTGTGGAAATAACACACATATGAATTTTAGTGGATCACAACATATGAGTAAAAAATCTAAATATACAATATTTTTACTAACTTAGGAAATTTATGAAGCAGGAATATATTTGGAATTTAGGCAATTTATAACTGCATAACACTAAATCAGCAATATTTTACCAATGAATAGAGACTAGTTTTCAAATTTTATATACATATGTACACACATGTGTTGAGCAAATAAACATTTTTATAATGATGCTGATTTGAAAGCAAAAACCAAGGCAGCATGGAAAAATACATTCTCTCTCTTAGTCTTCATCCATCAGGCTTTGACAAATTCTTTGTAAATTAATCTGTTTCCTGCAATAGTTATGAGTATTTTTATCATGAATCTCTAAGTTTTAAGTGAGATGCATTCAAGATCAATTGAAAAGCTTAAATATCATTCAACAAACAAAACAGTGGAACAAAGCCAGCTTTCAAACTTTTAGTAAATTGTAATAATTGAAAATTTGAAAAAGAAAAATATTGAATTGTATCTTCACAAAAGCAAAAGAATAAAAATAAGAGCAAGTTTTCACAAGATTTGGTTTCTTATTTTTATAACTTCTTTTCAAAATTTCTTGACTTCAGGAAGAAAAAAAAAAGTGGTGAAGCTGCTGTTTCTGACCAGACTAATTTACACACTTCACCAGAATGAAAAGGCCTACTATTAGAAAGGGTATAAAATTTTGTACTATTCACGTTTGGTAACAACAACCACAAATAGATAAAATTTATGTTACTTTTGTCTTAAAATTTTTTCCAAAAATTACTCATATTGGAGGAAAATGACAGTACCTGGAAAAACATTTGGACTAAAGTACATTACACATATTCATTTCACAAAAGTTTCTAGGTGATCGCTGGCAGTGATAGGGAATATTATTTTCTCAAAGGGACCATGGTTTACAAGTCACTTTAGATGTCAGTAATTTCAAATTTACTAACTATTCTAAGAAACTTTAAAAATAGTTGTAAATAAATTTATAAAAATAATATTAAATGTATGTTCCCTACTCTTAAACTATGCATTATAAGCAGAGATGATTAAGGATCAAAGTCCTAAAATTTATACTGAAAATGAATCTGCTAATGTAACATTTTAATTTTCAAATTATCAAATTATCAATGTAGATACATATTTTTCCTTTATGTATTCTTTTTATTTTGCTTTAAAGTATGTGCATACATATTTACATTTTTAGAGCTAATTTGATTTTGACTATAACTTTCAAACTGAACCATTTTATTCACATCGTACACACACATGTACATACCACACACACAACACACACATGTTATATATAATTTTGTGTCTTTTTAAAACCCTCTTTAATTTCCAAAAGTGCTCTGTAAATTATCTGGTCATTCAATTTTTAGCACAAATAAACTGGAATATTTTGTGATGAGGCTGATGTTGAAAAAAGATCAATGTGGTTTTCTTTCTAGAATCCCACTGTGGATCCACAGAGTAAAGAAACAGATACTTTGTAAACATCTAATCTAAAAACTTAGCCCAAACTGACTTAAATGCATTGTTCATCTTCAGAGAGAAACAGTTTTCAGGGTCTTGGTTGACTCTCTTCTCCCTGCTACTTTTCTCAAAGTGTAACCAGATAACTTACATGACTTGATTTAAAAAGAAAAAGATCAGCCTCAGGGACCTCTGCTGTCCAGGGGTGGCCTGGAGATGATCTGACCTTGTCACTGGGTACCCTGTAGGCCTCAGAAACTTGTCTATTTATAGAGCTGGTGAAGCTTCAGTGGTCCTTGTCTTATTTCAGGTCCTCCAAAGAGAGAAAAAGGATGGAGTGTGTCAGACATTGACCAGAATGGGTTATAACTAGCCAGGAAGTCAACAGAAGTTCTAGGCTAATTTACAGTTTGCTGACATGGCTGCCTTAAACTCAGAATGAGATACAGTATTTACATATTGTGTATCTTAGCATGTGTGCACACACAAGCCACACACCCTTGAGAGCCCTGTGTCCCCATGTGACTGTATACCTCTTAATATTAAAGTACTATCATACATCATACTCTCAAAGTCAGAATAAGCTATACTACTTTAATGGGCTACAATAGAACAGGAGAAACAAATTAAAGAATTAACACCAACAAAAAAAAAGATCAAGGCTTTGATCAAACAGAAAGTAGAACAACTATTACCAAAAAAAAGCCTATTTATAAAGACTATAAGACAAATTTCATGTTATCAGGGAGAACATGAAAACTTTGAAAATATTGGATGCCTGCTTCCCAGGGGTAGCTACAGAGCAAAAGACATGGAGACAGAGTATGTCATTTCTCCAAAGCCTTCTACTGATACACGGAATACAGTAATCTTAAGAAAAATCTGGATTCTGGCAACAAGAAGAGAAACCATATCTTTTGGTTGGTGGGAGGAAAAGCATGTCTGTTTGCCTCTTGACGAATGCATTATTTAAAATTTCACATTATTTGATGTTACTTCATTTTTTAATGAGGCCACTAATAACCACAATTTTTCTGGGCCCACGAGCCCAGCTTATTTGTGTGTTTTTTAAGATTTCCCCATTTTTTGAGCATGGAAATAATTTAGTAGTCTTTTCACTAAATACACATTTTCCACTTTGTAGGAAACAGATGATTTTTATTTTTATGTATTTTGCTTAAACGTTTAGTATCACGTGTATTTTTATTTACACATTTATTCATCTTGGGCTGTTATATTTTCAGTTGATTTCATAGGTGGACTTGATACACACTCCTACTACCAAGATCATGTTGAGTTAAAGCCTGTTAAACCTGTAAGTAAAGGTGTGATTATATAGAAAATATTAACCCTTCTAACCTGGCCAAAACTAACCAAACTAAAGTAATATGGACCTACTAATAATCATTGGTTTATTTTCCATTCGCACCTAAAACACAGTTTTCACGTGTAACCCAGCATCATCATCATTATTCTTCATTCCAGAAAGCAGTCGAAGTAGGTGACACAGGTCATGTTTCTAAAATGATGTTCTTGACTTATTTTCCTTATTATTTATAGATTTCATATTGCATTGATTATGCATCAGTTGAAATTTTAAAAATGACATTAATTATGCTGCACAAGTGAAGGCTGAGCCTGCGTCTTGAGTGGCATAGCAGAGCAGAAAGACAAAGAAAGCTCATGTTCAAGTTCAGGCTCCCCATCGATGGTTCCAAGTACCTTCCAGGATGTCTCTGAGACTTCTTCTGCCCTTAGTGACATGGTTGCATGGCAAAAATCACAGACTACCTGGGATAATGTGTATATAATTTGCAAGTTGCCTGTATATTTATGCAAATATTTTACTAAAAAGTTCTGGAGCAAATGTTCTATTGTTGCTAGAAGACATGGGAAAATATCAACTAAAAAATGTGCTAGCTGAAACTGGTCTGATTTCAGTTGAGGTAAAGGAAAATATTAGTCACCTGATATCACTAGGAAACAAGGAACTAAATGTAGTGACTCCATTCCTAGAAAGTTCTTAAGTAGCAAATAAGCAACCATATAGAATAATAATAGCTATCATTTTCTAAGCATATTGCCTATATTGTCTCACCTAATCCTTATAAAAATATTGTAACACATCCATTAATATTCCTACATTGTAAATAAAGAAATGCAAACTGATACATGACAAGTAACTTTCTCAAAATCCCAGTGTTAATAACTTGTGGAGCTAGGATTTTCTTTTTTCCTGAGTTAGAATCTGTCTCCCGAGCAACTAAGTAGATTTGCTCTGATGATTTTTGTGTCTTTTGATGTTGATAGAGGAAATCCTGTCAAAAGCATGGGTAGAATGAACACATATGAAGTCTTCACCTGCTGTCTTTTTTGTCACAGTGGCAGCATCTTTAGGGACTGAAGCTCTGAGAACCTGCACTGTCTCCTCTACCTGCCCAGTGTGAATTAATGTTACTTTGACAGAATGATCTAAAGTAAACAGAGCTCATAGGCTACATAAATCAGAGCTAAGTCTGTCACAATAGAGATATTTAAATAAATTTTGATTTCTTAAAGTAAATCCAATCTGGAGAAAGCACTTGCCTATATAACACTCCCAGACCAAGTTAGTCACCACCTCCTTGTCCAGGCTTCTGAGTACCCATAAATGACGTGCTCTAAAGGCTGATATTTGTGGACCTGGGGAGCGTGGCAGGGATTGTGATGGTAATAAGCAGGATTCGCACTGGAAGTGAGAAAAGGACTGAAACAATGCCTGATGGGGACTGGGAAAATCATGTATTTGTTATGAAACAAGAGGATAATGAATGATTTATTCCATCTTTACTGTGAAAAAGAACTCTGGAGAAATTATAATATGAAAAATGTTGCACTGTAAGAGAGCTTTTATCAGAGGCTATCTAGAATTGCAACTGATTAATATTGATAATGGAATCTCCTTTCTCAAGTAACTTCAAAGAACAGACTCATGGATACCTGTGAGCTTCGAACGAGTATTCTATGACATTCCCCAGGGGCAAATGACTTCCACTCATGATACCTGAATAGCCTTCTATCTCTGAGAATTGAGAATATATAACACATCTTAAGATCATCCAAAAGGCTTTGATCAACTTTTCTAGCTCTTTAAAGGATTTTCCAAACATCCGTGTTCACTGCTGAACTCACATCACATAAGCTAAACACAGCATCAATGACAGGTTTCTGCTTTGACACATTATGCATATTACCACGTCAGATGAATATGGAACACCTTTCAACCATTAAGTAAGAATCTGAAAGATCAAACTAAACCTGAATTGAAACGCTTGTGCATAAAACGATTTAAGAGGTCAAAATCTGTGCTGCACACCAATATGCAAACATCACAACAGTTAGCCAGTTATTATCAGTTATCCTGCTTAATTTCTCTTAATAAGGCCTTTATAGTGAATCCCGTTATACCTAGCTCAATGATACCTTATCACCTCCCTTCCCCTGCAGCAGTTTGGAGTAAAGGGCAACCTTTTGTGCTAAATTGCTAAGAGATGGTTATAAATGCTGGTTTTTAACTTTCATTAAACCACTTTTATCTCCATGGATTACAAAGCCTCGTTCCATGAGGGTGTCATTAAGGAGAACTCATTAAGGAGATCAGAAAAATACTTGATGTCTTCCCAGACATTTGTACATGAATAGGTAGCTTTCAGCTTGAGATAAATCTATACAAGCCAATCTGGGCGTGCATTCATAGATATTCTGCAAAATCATATAGAGACTTAATTCTCAAATTTCAGTGTCAGTTTGTCTACAGTCAAATCATTTAATTTGGAGATGAGGTTATGAGAGGGATAAGGTGGTTTTTGGTGGGTTTGATATTTCATGTTTTCTTTCTTTTGAAACTAATTAATATGCCGTCAAACTGCACTGATTAAATAAGTCAGTTTTGTTCAATTTACAGCCATTGACTGGTTATCTACAATGTGTATACCTGGCACTATCCAGGGGCTGGAGATATAAAGATAAATAACACTTGAATTTGACCTCTGGCAGCTAATAATCTAGGAGATGAGACCCACATAGAAATAGCTAAATACAGAACAATGGTTTTAAAGCAATTTTATGTAGAAAGGAAATTGCTACTTCTCACTTGGTGAAGAGAAGATCCACTGGGAGATGATGTTGAGCTGATATTGAAAAAATGATGTGGAGTTTACCAAAACAACAAATAGAGCCACTTTGGAAGACAGCTTGGCACTTTTGTACAAAATTAAACATACACTTGTAATATGACCAAGCAAGTGAACTCCTAGTATCTACCCAGAAGAGTTGAAAAATTAGATTCACACAAAAATCTGTGCAAAAACAAATTTTTATAGCAGCTTAACTTATAATTGCCAAAACCTGAAAGGAAGTAAGATGTCTAACATGAGATGAATGGATAATCTATAGCAGTCCAGACGATTTAGTATTATTTTGGCACAGAAAAGTTGCATAGTTTGAAAAGACAAATGCATATTACTAAGTGAAAGAAACCAAACTGAAAAGGCCACATACTATATGATTTCAACTGTATGAAATTTTGGAAAAGTTAAAACTATTGAGAAAGTAAACATATCACAGGAGAGAGCACAGAGGACTTTTAAAACAGCAAAACCATTTTGGATGATATGACAATGGTGAATACACACCTTTTACATTTTATCAAACCCACAAAACATACACACCAAGAATAAGCATTAAGGTAAATGATGGGATTCGGATGACAGTGACACATTGTACAGGTTCATCAACTGAAGAAAGCACAAAACCCTGCAGGGGATGTTGACGGGGAGGAACTATGCATGCGCATGAAAAATTCCTGTATCTTTTTCCCAATTTTGTGGTGAACCTAAAACTGCTCTTTTAAAAAATATATATATTTTAACAAAAAGATCAGAAGAAAACAGGTATCTTCAGTGTGGAGGTTAATTTACTTGACCGTTCTTCATTGGAAAACCAGGACTATCCAATATGCATTTGCCAAAATTCTTACTTAAAACTGAGCAAACCTGTAGGAACCAGAGCAGAAATCTTGACAGCTCCAGAGACCTCAATAGCCACTGCTCCATCATCTAAATGACATCACCTTTCGGCCTAAACCTACAAAGCATGCTAAGTGATTTTCATTTGGGTCACTGTTCTGGACAAGTGACATATAGCTCAAGGGAGGCTGTGCTAGGGTCCATGATCTTATCATGGCTTCCAGTTTGGGAGGGCAACTCTCAGCATAGCTATAACCTGGGTCTCCACCAGATTTTCTCCATCACTACACCCAAGTACCATCTTTTCCTGAGAGCAAAGAATGAGGATCACTCTTCCTTCAGAGCATAGAGCCAAGTGGTTGTGTGTAGCACCAGGGAGGAAGGGCTAGCCTCAGCAGACACACCCTTAGAAAGAAAAGTGCTATGGCATGGTCCTATACAGCTACAAAAGCAGCATATAATTTAAAGAAACCATAATAAGCAATTAAAGTTTGTCAAAATCAAAACTGGTGTGTTTTCATCAAAATGGATAGCAATTGGGTAGTGGGAAAATTAAGCTTTGTATAACAGTGACTCTTAGCATAAAAATAACTAGACTGAGGCAGCTTATCAAAGAAAGATAGCAACTGAACCTCAGAAGTACTCTGCACAGGTGAGACAGAGCTAGATCTGATTATGTTAGAAATTTCCATGAGCAAGACACCCCACAACTGCAGTTAGGAAAGACTTAATGAGAAAGTTGACCCTGGACTTTCCTCATCACTGTTAAGAAACTGTGTTCTAAGGCTTCCAGATGAGAGCTTGACTCTTCATTGGTATCTTGACTTTTCTGATTGCCTTGCTGGAGGCTAATTTTCTTCACAAAAATTGCTGCATGTTATGTGGCCACTGCTGATTGAGTGGCTGCTATCACAACTAAGTGCTGAAAGAAAGCAGGGCCTAACCGCCTTGGTAAGCCGTCCTTTCAGCCTGCTTCATGGTGCCTTTGCTGCCTTTTCTCCACCCGTAACAGCCCAAGCCCTCAGGAAACCCACCTCTGATGATCAGGATCTGACTCCCATGCTGAGGACAGCATGTCTATTTGCACTTTCCTGAGAATAGTGATCTTCTATCAGTACGCCGTGATATAAATTGGTAACATGCCATTTACCATCTTTGTACTTACAGTATCTACATCAGGCACTAGCTGGTAGGACAAATCAAGGAAATCAAGGGGTGTGTGTGTGTGTGTGTGTGTGTATGTTTGGGAATAGAGGGGGTGGAATAACATGTGTCCATCTTAATTTAAAATGGCAGCCATATCTCAGCAACCTATTAACCGTAAGAACCTGAAAATGAATACAGTGATAAATTCCTGTCTTTATTATCTGTTCATAGTCCCTGATTGGCTTTCACATTCTATTTTTACCTACACAGAGGAGGTATCAAGCTATGTAAAACTCTCCTTGCTGTCTGTCCCATGTGCTCACAGAGTAAGGGAGCTGCTCATAGTGATGGCCAGCTCACCGTTCCCTCTATGGAGCATGGAGTCCGATCCTCGAGGGCCATCATCAGTCCCTAGAAATAGAAGGCATTTACAAAGGTGTTAACTCTCCGGATATCTCAAGGGTACTGCAACTGCAATGCACTTGGCCCTGTGTCAGTTGTCCCAAAGGAAAGATGACTTCCTGCACGCCTGCCTTCCTTGGCACAATGTTAGCTACATTGGGCTCACTGCCTGCCCCCTTTATTTTTTCACTAGCATTAGTAACTTTTTGATCCACCAGAAGAATGGCTACATCATTCCTAAAACTACTGTAAAAGCATATGCTAATCTGTGGCCTTGTGGCCAGGCAGCAATGAAATGACTATTTATATCGTTTATGCAGTTCAACTTCATCTCTTTAGTAGTTTGTGCATCTCTGTCCTTGTTCAGAAGGAATGATAGAACTGACAGTAAAGAAGCAGAAAGGTCTGATGTGCCCACCAGGACTGAAGGTCAGGCATTGTCCCATTCTTACTAGAGACACAGCGATCACTTCTTTTGACATGTGACCTCACTATCCACTCATAGGACCATGTGAGAACTAGACCCAATCCTCATGCGGCTTTGTGAAACACTTAATCTTCTTCTAAAGTGAAGCAGTGCATGTCTGAATGCTGGGCATCTGAATGTCCCCACCAAGGAAAAGGGCAATTCTTGATTTTTCCAAAGCTCCCAGAACTTTTCTTACTCTGTGTCATTGATGCCAACGGCAAGAAAAAATTAGATGTATGAAATTATGTGGAGACACAATCCACAACTTCCAACATTAATCAGCAGCAAAAAAAAAAAAAAAACCCTTCGGCTTTCCTATTTCCAAGAAAAAGTATCCTTTGATTTTAAAATTAAAGACAATAAACATTAAATAACATTTACTTTAAATGTATGTCTCTTTTTATTTTATAATGACATCAAAGATATTTATTAATCTGCACTAATGCCAGGTTCTGGGAAGAAATAAAACAGAGGAAAAAATACATAAAATGCAGAGAAAAACCATACACACACAAACACACACACACACACACACGTACATACATGCACATGACTTGAAATATAGAAAAACAAAGAAAAATACACACACACAAGTCTATCAAGAAAGCCTATCAAAAGATATGGTTTGTACTCACAGCAGTATGTTACCATTCGATTGCATTCTGCTCCAGGGGAAGAATCCTTAGGTAACTACTAAAATATCTACTAACACCTAAAAAAAAAAAAAAAAAAAGTTATGACTTTTAAGAATCCTCAACTTCCAACTATTCTTCCCACATATGAGACAGTCTGACATTCACTGTGTCCCCAAATGTGCTAACAAAGTATCCGGTGCCACCTATGAGGTACCTGGCTATAGAGTTAACCCTGATCTTGGAGTAGTAGTGTGGAAAATACAATGGCAAAATGAATTAAATCTCACTACAAGGAGGCAACCAGCAAATGCAAAACGTGAATAATAACATGGACAAGTGTAAACAAAGTGGGAGAACTGACAAAGTGGGAGAACTGACTAAAAGAAATTGTAGAGAATGGGGGTAGCCTAGCAGTTAGTTGGCTGCTTTCCTAGCATATGCGAGGTCCTCAGTTTGACCCACAGAAAGAAAGGGGTGGGGTGATCAAAATATGCTGTGAATGCTTACAGAAGACAAATTTATTACAATAAAAGGCACATCAAAATACTTCCCCTCACTTTGAACGAATTTATCTCATTGTTCTTGTCACTTTCTGAAGCAGTTCTGGAGATCCTCTCCTACGAGTATGTTTCTGCGATTGGCTTAACATGCAGAATTGATCAAAACATTTCAGCAATTTCTACCAAATAAAAATATTACACTGTGTGCTCATCTGTATTAACTTCACCAAATCAGGCACTGTGTGACTTCTGGTTCTTTCCTGAAATCAAAATGACTGTGAGAAGGAAGTGTTTTGAATCTAGGACACTGAGGTAGCGCCATAGAACATGAAAAAGGACTCCAGACTTAAGTACTTTAGAATGATGGCAATAAGTGTGTCTGAATTGAGAGGGAATGTTTTGAGTGTTATTAATGGTGACATCATTTCAATGCAGTAAATTTTTAAAAATTTAAGTGTTCACTGTATTTTTGATCACATCTCATAATACTCAAAAACACTGTAACCCTTATTACATTCTGATAATAAGCCAATCATAATGATAAGTTTCCAGACAGTTGGGGAAATGTGAGTATGAACTAGATGTTCAATTATTCTAAGAAATTAATTAGCTATTTAATTCTTCCCAGTTGATTAGATGCTTTCAAGCTCCACACTACTGACTTTGGGCTAGATAATTCCGTGTAGTGGGTCGGTCCGCTGCTGGAATGTGCAGCAGCGCTCTCAGCCCCTCCCTAATAGGTCCCAGCAGTACCACTCTCCGTGAAACTGTCACAGCACAGGCACCTCCATCAAGACGCTGGTGAATCTTCCGTGGTTAACAATCATCCAGTTTGCTGGGTATGATGGAACGTGCCTATCATCCCAGCACTCTGGGAGATTTAAGCAGGAGGAGGATCACAAGTTTAAGCCCAGCCTCTGACATTTAGCTACTTAGCAAGACTCTGTCTCAAAAATAAAAGGTAAAAAAAAAATTCCCTGGATCAGAAGTACAGAGTGCAACTGAAATATCATAATATTTGAGGTTTGGTTTTAAATATCTTAGTCAAAAAAAGTGGCAGTGTATAGATGAAACTTTAATAATACGTTTGTTTTAGTTAAACCTCATTAGAGGTTTATAGTCTTTCTCTACGTCTGTGCATTGGTAAATAAATGAACTTCAGCATACTGAATTTAAAGGTTATAGAAAATTATAAAAGTCTGTCATGATAGTCATATCCCTTTATCTTTGCAAGCACATGGTCATGAATTTGATCCCTGGTACAAAAAAAAAAAATAGAAGAGTGGCTGCAGAAAATGAACTGGAAACCTTTCAACTATTTCAAATTATGACTGACAAGTCCATTTCAGACCACAGAAACTCTGAACTGAGTGGAAAGGGAGTTTCTAGAAGGTGATATGAAATAAGTATAAAATAGTCATTTCTGGTGAGATGCATATTATTTAGTTAAAATGAGCAAAATGAGTTGGCTCAGTGAAACAATTAGAACACAGTTAGTTGAAAGCTGGACACCATTAACTGTACCCAGGGTACTGCTGAGGCACTGAAGGGTGTTTGTAGCAGGGTAAGAAACCAATACAGAAGAAAAGTAAGTCTTTAAAGGTGAGTGGGATTTGGATCAATAGAGATATTACATGAAATGATATTAGCTAAAATACTCAACAAATATTTACTAAGTAAATGGTACCTAAACAGCAAGTACCACACTGAGGACGACTTTGTGCAAAGATGCATAATTCAGAGGCTTCATATTCTGAAAGATAAATGCTTAGTATAAGATAAGGAATATGCACAAAGTCTTTGCCGAAAGTTTGGAAACAAGAGTTTCCACACCAAATGTGTACGTTAGGGCTCTCCAGAGAAATAAAACCAGAAAGGGGTGTGTGTGTGTGTGTGCACGTGTGTGGAGAGAGAGAGAGAGAGAGAGAGAGAGAGAGAGAGAGAGAGAGAGAGAGAGGCAGGCAGGCAGACAGAGAAAGGGAGGAAGGGAATTGGCCACTGCAATTACAGAACTGATCAGTCCAGAATTTGTATGTCAGGCTAGCAGACTGAAGATCCAGGAAAATGGTGTTATTGCAACTTGAGTTAAGGTAGTCTGGAGGAAAAACTTCTCCTTTCACAAGAAAATTCAGTCTTTGCCTCTTCAAGCTTCAACTAATCAAATAAGTCCCATTATAGAGGAAAGTCTGCTTCACTCAACATCTACTAATTTAAATATTAATAGCAGCTAAATCATACTTTCGTGGAGATGTTTAAACTCAGTTGCAACTGTGACCTAGCAAACTTGACACATAACATTAACTATCACAAGAAGAGAGTGAGGGATGTAGGTGGGGAGTTAAATGGCATGAAAGTCAGACTACTAAAAAGTGTCAACCAAGGGGATGCCGGAGAGAGGTTAGAAGAGGGGTGTATCTAGGAGACATATCTAGTAGCTTGGAGCCCAGGATCATCTACCTCTGGGCCACCAGTAGCAACCGTTCCACATTACCCCACAACTGCTGTGGGGGTGGTCCTTCCCTCCCAGGAAATCAATGCTATGCAAAGATGCCTCATTACCACCCTCTACTCAAAATGCAGGAAAGCCCAGTATGCAGGAAAGCCCACAGTGCCCCCACCCCACCCCCTCGGCTCTAGTCAGACAGGACCAGGCACACCAGGAGCTGTTTTGCATTTGAAAAGGGCTGCATGAATAGAAGGGATTTTCATTTCTCAGGGCTGAAGTTTTTAAAAGCAATTCATATTTTCTTTTTTAGGTCGAAATAAGTAATGATATTGACTCAGAAATGCGGCTGCTGAACTTGACCTAAAGAACAAAGCACCACAGCCAGCCAGCCCTTGGTGGATCCGATGCGTGTCATCTTCCTGCAAGAGGACAGACTCTGCCTCCCTGCTTTCCAGGCACTGCGGAGTCCTTAGCTCACAGCCCATGTGTTATTAGCATTGTTTGCTTGGTGCGTTCTAGGTGCTTGGGTGGGTATTTTTTAAGTCATTTTCTTCTTATATGAAAACTTGTAAATTGTAAAAAAAAAAAAAAAAAAAGGTTTTTAATTTTTTAACAATATTTAATGTGAGGCATGCAAAAAAAAAAAAAAGCCTGTGGAAACCTGGTCATTTCTGAGAGACGCATCAGTACGTGCGCTGCTTGAGGTGTGAAGTCGGCGCTGCTGACTGCTGAAGTTCACCAGGCTGGGTGGACCCACCTTGTCAGACGCTGCCTGTGATCACCAGATCCGGAGGCAGATCCCAGGACAGATGATACGGGCTACAAATAATGGATCCAGCTTTCATACTGATCATGGAAAACTGAACGCCACATGGCAAAACATTCCTGCCTTCTCAAAACCCAGAACAGCATTATGGCAACCTAATTTTCAGAGCCGTACATGACATTATTGTTCTTCCTGTGTTTTGAAAAAACAAAAAAGTGTATGTGAAAGAGTAAGATGATTAGTGGAACTCCTTTCTCCTTTGAAGCGGCTATGTGCATCTCCAAGGTCCCTATTTTCTACTTGTTGTCCCTGTCCTAACACTGAAGTCAGACCAGAAGACATAGCTTGTGGCCAGTGGGACAAAAATCACAGCCATTTATCTACAATCAGAAATTACTCTCTAAAAAAAGAAAAGAAAAGAAATTGCTCTGCTCTTTGTTTATTCGAAGGAGCATTAAATTACTGCTGAGTTCTATATAAACACTTTAAAGAAAACATTTGCATTCGAGCTACATCAACTTTTCTTTCTCCTCCCCCTTCCCCATAACCAAGGAAATGACACGTTGGAGAAAAGGACAGTCCTGACAACGCAATGTAATTGTCTCTTTTTCAATTGTCATAAAATTTCCATGGGGTAAAATGCATGGATGTTAAGGATAGAATTTGATTAATTTGGAAATATCTAGACACTCATATAGTCGATGTCTCAATCAAAATATAGAACATTTCTATCACTTTAAAAAAGACTGCATTATGTCCTCTTTCCAATTAATTCCCACATCATCTGAACAACCAATGTGCTGCTTTAACATTTTGTCTCTTCTCAATATACTGTGTGTTTTTTTCTGCTCTTTTCTATGCCCCTCAATTGTTACTCTCTATGTGAAAATAAGTTTTGTTCACTTTGTATGTCAACCAAAGTGAAGTTTACTATAGGTCACAGAGTTGCACAAATGTGCACTGTTTAGTATAGATTGTTAACGTGTCCATGCCCTCTGAAAAGTCTATAAATGGCCTAAAGTTGCTGCAAATATTTGTTCAGATGTAGATTTCTTTTTTCTTCTTCTTTTCTGGAAATTATGGATTTCATGGGACTCTGAAAAATCAAACCTTAGGATCACAAAGCTTTCCCTGATCTTTCCAAATTCATAACAACAGTGGACTTTCTAGTGAGTCATTTCCACTGGCCTCTGGACTATGTCCTTCTGTCAGATGGTTTCCAGCTGCCCCCATGTTCTTCATCTTACCAAGTGAAGCCAATTTAAAGTGAAGAAGTGCTAGCACCTTGGGAATGGGGAATCCAAGCTGCCATTCCGTAGTTCAGGTAGTGAATCACTGGGGCTTTGACGCACTGGTCCAGCGCCTTGGTTTTGTCTGGAGGACCTAGAGCTGTGACCAAAGGAAAAATGGAGGGGGGATTTGAGATTTGGGTCCTCCTTTACTGCTGTGGCGCTGGACTAGGTCTGGTATCTTAGCAGTCTTCCAATGAGGTAAGGATTTGATGACAAACGTTTAAAACATCTATAAGCTGTGAAATATTTCACAACTGGAAAGGACTGGTACTGTCAGTACTGCCAAGGAACTAAGTCCGTCTAGTCTAGAGAGCCTGTGACTCACTCGGGTGCCATGAAAACTGACAAGAACAACAAATCCTCTGTTTCCCAAAAACTGGTGGGAAAATTGCCCATGTTTAAACTCTGCAGAATAATAAAAATGAAAAATTGCATTTTTAATTAAAAATAACTTTTAACTCTAAAACTAGTACAAATTAATTTAAAAGCTAATAAAAATTAAAGTTGTAGAAAATTAATAAGACAGATAAAATTAATATTTAAATATTTTAAACTGTCATGTCATTACATACACACAAAAATAAAAATATGGTTAACATTTCACAAAATAATACTGAAATATTCTGGTCTAGTGATTTTTTCAGAGAACATTCACTTAATATAAGACATATGTTTTTATATGTAATCTTTATTCACTTAAGTAATGAAGTTATAGTTGTTTCAGCTTTTAACCTGGCAATATATAATAATTTTTATAAAGTTCTGGAAAATTTGCCACCTACCAGGATCAAGTGTTCAGTCTCTTACCTCCTCCCCTTCTATCTTCTCATTGCTTCTCATCTTTCTGGCTACTCTTCAGAGGCTCCGCTCACCTACAATCAAAGGGATAAAGACAGAGCTCTGCAGTACCATCTGGTATTTACCCATTAGTCTGGACAGTTCTAACTCTAGTAGTTGCTCCACAGAAATGAGGGTTGCCAGTTCTTACTTTTGCCTTCTGTTCTAGGGAGTCCACTCTGCCCTGTGCATAGCCAATAGATTAAGGATGTGTTCACTATATGTGTGTTCTACCCAAATCTTGGCTTCTCGTATGAAATTGCGTGCTTGATCAGGGTGTAACTGTGTGTCTGTATTCATCTACCAGAACCTTGGCACTGTAGGAGCTCGAGAGTGTTTTTCACAAGTGGCCCAATTACAGCAGAAGAGAAGGCACCCTCTGCCCCTTGTCACCCAGGGCAAGTCGAACATGGAAGGGAAAATACAAGACCAATGTTTTTCCTTCTTTGAGCAGCTTTGGCCTTAACTCTTGTGAACTTTAGCCAGCTTTTCCCCAGGCTGTACCCCAGTCTTGGTGAAGTAACATCCTTTTTAAGGGTCTTGTGCTGATACTGTGTGACACCCAGGAAACTGGAATGCTTCCGGTTTCCCTCTTATTTATTAGAAATTCCAAATCTGTTTAAAAGCCAAAAAAGAAAAAGTTAAGCAGGAGACTTATGGAGAGCACCAGGATATTTCCGGAAAAGAGAAAATATCTTAGATTTAGAAGGGTCTGTATCAGACAACTCTCAAGTATTTCCTAGAAAAACCTCCAAATAATTATGTTCCCAAGAATCTACACCTTCCTTCTCAGAATGTGTCCTCAGAACAAGACCTAGGCTCATTTATTTTGAAAACAACTGGACATCTTGTTTTGAATGTAACTTGACATCTTGCTCTAGAAAAATGTTGACTCCTTGTCTTTTTCTGCCAGGAAATACAAGCCCTTCTTAATAAGTGAGCCAGCCCCCTTCAAGTGGCTGAAGCTAACAAAATTGTATAGTTTTCCAGCTTCCAGGCTTCCAGCTGTCTCACTTAATGAATGGAACCCTCCTGAGTGGAGGCTGAAATATGCAAAAGGCAAAGCTGAGGAAAAACATCTAAAATGAAGAAGCAGACAAAAACCAAAATTGCTTTTTTTCAATCTTTGAAAATTAGAAAGGAATCTTGCCAAGGATAAACAAACTTTCATTTTATTATTAATTTTACAAATTATGGTGTCCCCAAAATGTGGATGCTCTATAAAGAAAATCTGGTTACTTAGTTCTCATAGCAAATACTTATCATTTCTGAGTTATTTTAATAAGTAACTCACAGAAAATTTTATTGTTTATTAGAATTCAAATATTCTAAGTTGATGTTTTAGCACAATGTAGTATCAGCTTTCTCCCAAGCCATGTGGGAAAAACTACAAATAATTTATCCTTTAAAACTGGGAAACTTTCTACCTGAAAAAGCTTATGCATACTAAGGGAAAATACCATTTATAGCAAATGAATAAAACTTCTTCTGTGTGGTACTGAGGATTCTACCAAAGGTCTTCACATTCAGTTACTTCCTGAGCTCATTTTTACTTCATTTTTTAAAATTTTGAGACAAGGTCCTTTTTAGCCTCTATGTCACCCAGGTGGGGCTCAGACTTGTGATCTTCCTGCCTCAGACTCCCAGAATACTTGGATTACAGGCATGTGTCACCATGCCCAGGTATAATCCTTCTTAAATGTTATCATTTGTAAAAACTTTGATGTCAGATAAAAAAATTAATCATCTTCACTTAACTTGTTCTCATAGATAAATGACAAAAGAACCATGTTAAGTGCTAAACATCTAAAAAATGAAATAGTCAAAGAATCCAAAATACAGTTTGACTGAAATTGAGAGGTAAGTTAAGCAAAGAAAGTAAAATAATAGCAGAAAAAAGGAGGAAGCGAAGGAGGGAAAGTGACAATATCAAACAAGAAGGCGGAGAGGAGAGAGGCAGACACGACGGAGTCCAAATTGAAAGTGAACCTAATTTGGATTTGTCAATTCTTAATGCAGAGTTTGTAAGCTTTTATTTTTCTTTAACTAAAAGAATTAAATCACTTTCCATTTCCTTTTCCATTATAAAAGTATTAAGAAACTATTTAAAGAAAACAATAATCTATCTGGTTCTTCTCAAAGAAGTTCTTTTGGCAGACAACCTAGCTAGAGAAAATACAGTGGTTTAAAAAGATAAAGGTCTATTCTTCTACATATTTTAAAATTCTGAAAATAGCAAAGAACCATCCTAGAGAGGCAAAGACCACAACTTTTCTCGTTGCTTCACCCTAGATGGCTACTCTACTTCAGATTGTAACATGACTCAAAATTGTTGCTAAGTTCCAACTACTGCTTTTATATTCTAGCCAAAAAAGTGGGGGAAAAGAAGGAAGAGATTCTTCTTTCTGTCTAGGACATAAGTCAGAGTTGTCAGCAGTACTTCTGCTGACAAAGTTTTATTGGTCAAAACTTTGTGCAGCACTTTACTCTAAAGAGAGCTGGGAGTTACAGCCTTTATATCTGACAACCTTGCAGTCATCTAAATACTCCAGGCTTCATTTCTTAGAAAGAAACATAAATATGTATAGAAGAGTGCTTAGTAGTCCCTGTCACATAGTTCAAATTAATTTGTCAGAATAGTGCTTGCATCAATTTTTATTATAAAAATAGTGGTTTCATTTCTTTTAATTATAATACAGTATAGAAAATATACATATATTTCTTCAATATTGTAAGGGATTTACTTAGTCTGTGGAAGGAGAATTTCTGCTTCATATTATTTCCATATCTAGTCTTTATAGTTAGAAAAAACAAAAATAAATCCAAGTACAATTTGTCTATGTTTCCTATAACTCTGCAGAGTATATTTCAGCTTTCCTTCTCTGAAATTGAATCTAAAATTGATGAGCCAATATAATGCTCTTGGTCCTCACTGTCCCACTAGAATAATAAATTAATCCTTCTATGGTCAAAACAGTTAAAGTCTTGTTTTTGCAGGAGCTTTTCTCTGGAATTTACTAGAAGTGTCATTATGTCCTTGCTAATCACCTCAGCAAATACCTACTAGACCCTACACAGGAGATGGGGTGGGTGGATAAAGAATATCATACAATGATTCTTCCTTTTCCAATATTTTCTTTCAACTAAAATTGAGCCTGTTTCTCCCTTCATCTATTTTTCCTCAAGTATATGTTGTTGGCTAGAGTAAAATGAATACTTATCTTTTCTAAGAAAAAGTACAAAGGAGGGAAGTTTTAAAAATGTTTGTAACAAGATTTTATTGTATATTCTTCCCAGGCTATGTGTGCGTATGAGAAAGACAGAGACAAAGAGAGACAGAGCAAGAAAACAAATATTCAACTTACTACTTCTCCAACAATATCCATGAAGTGATTTCAATCACTGAAATGTGTTGGTTACATTTTCCTAACACCTTGTGCCTCTAAATCTGGCAGCTGTGACTGGTGATTGAAACAAGATTCATAGTTTATTCATATTGTATGCGCACATTACACACAAACTTTCACAATTCAGGACACCTCTTTTTAAACAATTACATGATTAGAGGTACCATATGATCTATTGCTTTAAATGTTAAGTAGTATATATGATTGTTTTAGGGAGTGAATTTTAAAAGAAATAAAATGTCTAGTACGATGTGTTATTTCTCTACAAGACAAAGTTTTGGCATTGAGAAGACCTCCACACTTCCTTCAGTCTGGATTACAGATGAGAAGGCCGAGGCTGTGGTTTCAGTGCCTTAGCTCCATGTCCCTTGGTACTTGCTAGACAAGTTCTCAGATCACCTTCTCTCTTCTACATTTCTTGGCAGTTAGATACTGATGTCCCATCTGAACCACACCTTGGCTGTTGGTTGCAGTTTGATATCTTTTCACCTGAGTTGCTCTCACCTCAGGCAACCTGGCTCAGGTCTCCTATCTTGTCTCGGTCCCCTTCACCTTTCCTCTGCATGGGTCCAAGCCTAGAGTTAACTTCCAGTGGTCTTTTGGTTTTGCTCTTCTTTTTCTTTGGTTAGTCTTCTCAGGGAAAATAAGAACCTCAACCATCAGATCAATGTTCTTTACACAGAAAAGCGTGGTACTAGCTGCCATCTTCTTTCTGTACTTTAGGTTTAAATATTATTCCATGCATTCTACACAAACCTCCTAACGACTTTTTGCCAATCAATATGAAGTTTGCTTACTTTTAACTGCTATATATCAGGCCCTTCTAAAAATTTTTCTTGGGAAAATAATTTTGCAAATAATAGCTTACACTCGTTTTTAACTGCCTCACATATTCATTTATCCTAAGCTTTTTAAAGAGAATTGTTCTCTTCCACTTCTGGTTTCTTATTGTTGTTACAGTTGTTTTGTTTTTTTACAGAAGAAATTTGATTCATTTATTTTGTGGCAATTTTCTAGTAGAACAAAACAATTGCAAGTTTTAGAAACAAAAATCAACAAAAAACACAAGCCACTATAGCAAGAGCCAAGATTTTTAGTAACACAGAAACAGAACAAGATAAAATTAAATGATTTAGGTAATAAAAATTTCAGGAGGACACAAGTGTGTCTTTAACATTATTGATGAATAGGTTGGACCTGCTTTGAATCCCTCATCTCCCTGCCCCAGTGAATATTGCTTTTAAAGGTTCTGTAGTCATAGAAGCAGACATTTAGAAATTAAATTTCAAACAGTTTTATGACAAAGCCTGTTTGTGCAATCACTTTTCCTGGGTAATAACCAAGACACAGCAAGACGGTCACGGTAGTTTGTCTAGGGGTTGCTTTCATTACATAGATGTTCCACCAAGTGAATTCTATGATTGCCAAAGGTGATTGAGGGAGAGGAAAACAGAGGGGAAGGAGTGAAGGGAGAAGGCGGAGGAGTGAAGGAAGACTGGAGAGTAGAGGGGCAGGGCATGGTTTTACCTGGTACTCATGCAGAGAGCCCATGCAAAGTGCAGAGTGGGCGAGAGTGGAGGGACTGGACCCACAAATCATTTGGCCCAGATCTATCCCCAGAAGCCATAGCTCATTCCACTATGAGCATCTTCTTCACAGAGTGTGATGCATGTGCTTAAAGACCACTATTGTGCTCCATGTGGCCTCTGTGGTTTGGATGTAGTGGTCTGAATCATAAACACATGTTGAAATTTAATCCCCATCCCAAGACACTAAGAGGAGGAGGATTCTTCAGAAAAGAATTCAAGCTCTGCTTTCATGAGTGCATTATTCCATCCATATGATTGATAGGTTAAAGGTTAGGGATGAACGGATCTGCCCAAAAACCTGCTTTGTGTAGGTCCTTGGTGTTCGCTTTCTCTCATCAAGCAACATTCTCCAGGTTGTTTCTTTGCTGGCTTACTTGCTTGCTTTTTGCAGTGCTGGTAATTGATCTCAGGGTTGCTCTATCACTGAACTAGATTTTCAGCCTTTTGTGTTTTTTATTTTGAGACATGTCTAAGTTGCCCTGGCTGGCATCCAACCTTTTATTTTTGTGCCTCAACTTCTTGAGTGGTTGAAATTATAGGCATGTTCCCTTGTGTCCAGCTATTTATTTTTTGTTTCTTTCTTTCTTTTTGTTTCTCTCTCTCTCTTTTTTTTTTTTTTTTTTTTCAGTGCTAAGGATTGAACTCAGGGCCTTCACACTGAACTGTAGCTCCAACAGGTTTTTTAAATTTTTTTAATTTTGAAATAGGGTATTGCTCAAAGTTGCCCAGGTTGGACTCAAACTTATCATCCCACCTCAGTCTTCCAGAGTATTGGGATTATTACAGGCATGGACTACCATGTCCATCTCTCTTTTGGCTTCTTTAATCTAACTCAAACCTAAAATAGCAGCAGTTTTATTAGGATCACCTATTCAATATAAAACCAAGAACCTGATAATTGCAATTATTACTAGTACTATTAAATGTAGATACTGATAACACAAATATACAATACCATATGTGTGAATTGGCTTTTTTTTTCCTTTTCCTTTTAAAGATTTTATTTAAAGAGAAACAAAAGCATGTAAAGGGTAGAGATAATACAGAATTCAAAAAAAAAGATAAACAATAAGAAATCACTAGTTAATAAATTACATACTATCCTCTTAGAAATGGTTGTTCAAGTTACAAAATTAAAGCATACAAAGTAGATAGTCAAATAGTGAGAGTGTGAGCAGCTACACATACATGAATTTCTACATGTATTTCTATCCTTTCTGTATTAGAGGGGAAAACAAAACTTAGCAAGACAAAACAAAACAAATTCCTATAAAAACATGAAACCAAAAAGTCATATAAAACCACAGTACAAGGTGATCTACAATGATTACTGTGTTGTTTCTTATTATCTTCAATAGAATGTCTATATCATCAGGTATAATTGAATATAACAATATAATTGAGTATAGCAGTAAATAACAATTTAGTAAAATAAAACATTGTAGACAGTATAAAACTTCAAAGGCAGGTAATAATCAAACCAGAGTGGATATTCTAGTGGATCTTGTCATCTGAAGTGCAGTTGCCTATATTCTCAGACTTGATACTATTAATCATAACAGCTTTGAATAAAATCTATCAATACAAAACAGCGATCCAATAAATCAGATTCAATTACGATCAGTCATGGTAAAACAGTGTAGGTTTTACAGATCTTTAGATTAAGTTAATAGGAAATTAAGGATGATTACCGTACTATATCCTGTTATTTTCAGCATTACAAGATCCCAAAGATATCTCTTAATGTCCATTGAAGTCATGTCTGATGTGGTGTGTTTGCTGCCCTCAGTCTCCCTTGTTTTTCCTTCTCCTGGATCAGTGCTCTCAGGGTTCTGGGCTCGGGGCCTCCTCCTGCCTCTCTCTCCTGTCATGGCCCTGGCTTCCTCCACACAGGTTACAGTGCAGGTCCCAGCCCCCTTCCCTGTTGGCCAGGTTTCCTCCAAAGCACGCTGGCGAGGGAACTCCGCCCTTTCCCGCCTGCTCTTGTCACTGAGCTGTAAGCAGGCTGTGTATGCCTGCCCTTCCCCAGCGGGCCAGCCAAACTTCAGGGGCCTTCACCCGGTCAGTGCGTGCTAGGCGCAGGGAATCGATTTGGGACGGCTCATTGAGTCCTGGCCAGGGGCATGGCCCAGTCCAAGCAAATCACAGGAATCCACTCTGGGGAGGAAGCAACCAACCAAAGTCACTGTCACTCCCAGTTCAGGCTCCTCCTGCCCAATTCCAACATGTCGCCCACTTCCTTAACCCCTTCCCGTGGGGGGGGTCTCACTCCCAGCACTGACCGTGGATCAATGAAGGTTCCTCCACTGGCTCCGCTCTCCTCTCTCCATTGGGCTCACCAACCCCCACTTCAGCGCTGCTGTGCTTCCTGTAACTGGCGGTGGGAACGAGTTTGGGCGGCTCTGCCTGCAGGCGCGGATTCAAGCTGGTGCAATCTTTGCGGGTCATCACGAAAACGCTGTGTCCCTTTAGTTTTTAGCTGTTTCAGTTGTAGTCCCAAAGTATTTGATGAGCTTTTTTAAGTTTTAATTTCTTCCTGTGTCAAGAGGATCCATCTCCCTCTGTCTGGGTCTCTCCAGGGTGTTTTATTCTGGCATATGAATTGTTTCTCCCAGGAGGCTCTGTTTTTTGTTGCTCACTGATCAGCCATCTTGTCTTCTTCTCTCGTGAATTGGCTTTTGACTTCTTCATCAAAACTTGCATGTATCATGCAGCTTTTTCTTTGTATTGTCCAGGGGTTTTATTATAAGTTGCCATTATTCAATTCATTTATCCAGCCAACATACATAAATACTTAAGTTCTATAACTTTGCATTTTCATCATGTTTCTAAATCTAAAGAATATTTTCTGGGTATGACTTTTTTATAGAAAATATAATGTATGGGGTTACAAATTAAATACCTTTAGAGAATGGCATCTTGAGCAACTCATGCTTAGTTTCTTGAACAAGCAAAGCTCATTAGTTCCATTTATTATTTTCAAACTTCTTATTTAGTGTGATTGACTTTTAAAAATCAGTTAAACTTAGCATCACAAAGCAAGGCCATTGATAAAGAGAACTTAAATGAACTGAAGGTCACCCAGATATTCAAACACCTTGAGCTTGGCCTTCTGTGAAGTTTGAGGGCTGAAAAGTCCACTCTTAAATTTCTGATCTTGAGTCACACAGGTCCCATTAATCTTGTCAAGAAGGACGTTTGGGTAGTGGTTTCTGAGGAGGATTGAAAAGAAAAATCCTGGTCCTGTTTTATTTTTTTCTCAGGTATTTGAAGACCTGTGACCAGCAACCTTCTTTGATTTTATTCTACCAGAGTCTCACATTTCCATATCTATAAATATGGTACTGCATAATAATTACACTTTTTAAGAAAATGGAAAGTTTTCATTAAAATTTTCCTGCAAATCTGAGATGCCATGTGACAGATGTTGCTAGAAGACCTGAGTATTATTAGCATCAGTGATGATTGTAATAAAAATGTCTCATTTTCTATAAAGACAGAGACATTCCATTTTTCTTCCTGTACAACTCGAAGGAAACGTGGATGTTAGCACTTTCAAAATATTTTTCTATTCTTAGGGAGAAATCCAAAGTGAAGAGAATTAATGTCCATATTAGTTCCTAAAGCAAAATATCAAAGACTGAATAACAAAGCTATTTTTCATCCTCTGGGAGTAACTTATTGGTGAAAATTCCCACTGAGATCTGTGATCTAAAAGCACTAAGCGATTTCTGCCATGGTAGGAAAACAAATCTAAAAAATGGTATTTCCAGTTGTGTTTACCTTTGAATGTTTCTGAGAGCCTTAACATGACAAGAACTCTGCTACCTGACAACTTCAGCCATCCACAGTAGAACTGAGAAACTAACAAAAAATTAAAAGGCTGCTAGTTCCAATAGATTTAAAAAAAATCCTCTTAAACTCCAGAATTTTATTCACGAGAAAGTTTGTCAACCTATTATTTAACTTATATTTATTCTTAATCGATGTATAATTCTAGAGTATCACAGGTGGTAATTTCCAAGCAAATAACATGCTGCAAGCAGAAAACAAGAAAGATATATATTGTATGAAACAGGCAAAAATAATGACGGTAATAAACACTATCTAAAACTAAAAGAACACAAGAAAAAAACTAATATAAGAATCTAGGTCACAGTTGTATGAAGGTATTTAAAATAAAATAAAAATACGAAGTGCCTATGGAACAACACTATTGATTGACAAAATATCATTTTATTCATGTTATGATGAATTCAGATTACCAATTAAAAACTTTATTTGCATAAGCTAGGAACAGACACTGCTTTGTCAAGTTACTTTGCTTTATCTGCCTTGAAATGATATTAATTATTAGCTTTTATTTAATTAGGATGCTTTACTTTCATCTGCTAAAAAATATTTTTTCTGATAACCATAAAGATTTCAAATGTTGATGGTTTGACTGGAAACCCATTCAGTATGACATTGATCTTTCCTGTATAACCTGCACAAAATACATGGAATCTTCTGATCATTACATTATCTTAAATAATTAGATTGATAATTATTACATTTTGGAAGACTCTACCAAAAACAATTTTTTTTAAAAAAAAGGCATTTGAGTATTTAAATAGGCAAAGCATTGGTAATAACCTAGATATAGTCTAGAAGTGTTCTGAATAGGAGTCATGGCACACTGAGAAGCTATCTTTGAGGGAAAAATGAACAGATTTTGAAAACTGTAGACAGTGGGCTAACGGCATAGCTCTGTGGCAGAGCAATTGCATAGCATGCACAAGGCACTGGATTCTGCCCGTGGCACAAAAAGAAAAGAAAAGAGAAAAGAAAAAGATTATGGGCCCTGATATTAGTTCTCTAGATTCGCCCCACCCCCTTCAAAAATTTTTTTCCATCTGAAGATTGGAAAATTGTTTTTTCCAAAAGAATGCCTTGATTCTTTTCAGATGCAAAAATCTCCAAGTCCTGGGATATTTCACAGACAAGAGACTTGTTTACAGAAAGCATGAGTCCAAGATTCACAAGATCTTGCCAACATCCACCAAAACAGATTTGCTTCTTGTTGCATTTTTTGATCTGTTAGCTTTGGGGTGAAAGAAAGTCACTCTTTGATAGTGGTTGCTTGAATTTCCTCACCATTCATGGATAACTTTGATTTACCCTTCATTGTATAAAACTGACAATACCCAGATGATACTGTTGATCTGAAAGTTCCCCTGCAAGTAACTACTAGGAGTTGGTAAACCAGCCTCATGGTTGGAACAAGATTCTATGAACTCTTTCAAGCCACACTATGTGTTAGATGGGCAAGATATGGCCGCCATTTCTTTCTTTCAACATAACACTATCAAAGGCCTACTGTGTCACTCATGGTATAGGCGCTAGAGATATAAAGCAAAATAACAGCATCCTCCCTCAGGGAGCTTCACAGTACAATGGTGAAGAGCTGTATTAACCCTTGAAGCTCTAAGCAAATGCCTGACAGTGTTTTACACAAGCAGAACCCTGATGGGGGACACCAGAATTTTTTCTTCCAGATTCTGAGCCCTGACAAGCTAGGAAGGAAGAACCATCCATGTGCAAACTTCCTCTGCTGTTTCCCCAGACATGCGGCAGATACTTAGTGAGCATCTGTTTGTTCAAGAAGCTCAGAGTGATTAAAATAAATCAAATATGCAGCTTTTCCTTGAGTTTATTGGAGAAATCCTAGTAGCTTTCAGGAGTTGGAACATTATTTTCCTTGAGTTCAGCCTCTGCGATCAGCACTTGTTCCCTCCGTAATTCTTAAGTCCCAGCAAACCAGCTTGTTTGTCTGGGCAGATGTGTGTCACATTTTTTGTTGTGAGTTTCTGTAAACAAGCAAATGGACAAAATAGGTGTCCTGTTACTCCAGACATGGGTAACAAATCCCAGAGCTCCAGTTGCCCACATCAAACCAAAGCTCTCTTGAATTTGTGTTCAAGAGAGCTAGTCTGTAACTCCTGACAATTATGATCACTAGCTATTTCAGCAATGCCAAAAGTTCTTTTCTTGTTAAATTGATGGTGATCTGAGAGTGGTACCCCAGGGCCTAGTTTGATTGGTTAGTGTTTAAATAAAACCCACCTCAGAAGAATAAAAGGAAACTCACTAGAAAAACAAAACACAGTGCTCAAAGTGGATCCCTATGTAACTATAGTATAATTGGAAATTAATAGATAGATGTTTCTTTGTTAAAGTTTCTGACAATCTGGTTACTATTGTTATCGAG
Organism: Hydrochoerus hydrochaeris; assembly: GCA_004027455.1. NCBI lineage: Eukaryota > Metazoa > Chordata > Mammalia > Rodentia > Hydrochaeridae > Hydrochoerus > Hydrochoerus hydrochaeris. The sequence continues at coordinate 14,422 of PVLA01006444.1, read as the reverse complement.
CACAGACGTGACAGTGTTGTTGAATTTTTTCTGCTGTTTGTAATACCAATTCTGCCATCCTCTGGAAAATCGTGGAAGTACATAAAGCAGTTCCTCAGATTTCAAAGACGAAAGTCTGCTGGTAAGAGGACAGAAAGGCTACTTGGTCTATTTGCACTTGTTTTTAAACCGTTAACATTTTTACCAGCAGAATTTTAAAAAAATCTTTCAATCTTCAATAATTCCTAGATTTCTTGCCAACCAAGATATCTCAAACTTGACACTGGAACTCAATGTAAAAATCCTGAACGACATTTTATACTGATATGCGTTCCTACTGACCCTTAACACTGTGTGGTGACTTCACTGTACATTAACTTTCTTTCTATAGATTTATGAGCTACCAGCTCGGTATACTGAAAAAAATATTGAATTCTTTCAGGAACTGAAAGAATTATATGATGTTGATAGCTTCTGGAAAAAATGAATGTCTCTTTTCTTACACAAACAGGTAATGAGAATTGTTTTCACAATTACTTTTTACATGTTTTGTGCATTATAATGCCAGTAAATTATGCTCATATTCTAAAGTCACAAGAAAGTGTTATTTAATAGAATTTACATACATTTTTATGTCTTTCTGAGCATTTTGATTCAGAATAAATTAACAGTAAGTTATAAGTAATATTCTTTTCAAGTCTGAATAAAAATGTACATTGAAGTAGAAAAAGACTTATTGCTTCATTATGTTTTTCTGTGTTATACAGGTCAAACATCCCTAATTTTGAAAATCTAAACGCTGGATGCTTTCAAATCCAAAACTTTTTGAGGACTGACATCACATCCCAAGTCTAAAATTCTGTACTTTCATCAACAAAATCACTAAAACTGATTTAGAAAATTACTTTCAGGCCATGTGTTTAAGATGCACATAAAAATAAATTTTAGGTTTATTCTTAGGTATTATCCACAAAATATCCTCTTTATATAAATGCAAATATTTCAAAATCTTAAACACTTGAGTTAAGAGATCCTCACCTTGCAGTATATATTTACTGAACAAAACTTGGACAAGACATGCATTTTGCATGTCTCTGCCTTCTTCAGAGTTTAAGGGTTTCCACTCTATTCATAAAGTCTCAAGTTCTTACGACTATTGAAAGCCCAGTCCTCGCCACCCCCCACCTTTTACACAGCCTTAAAGAGATTTTAAGTGTTCTGCAAACCACCCTGCTGACTGTCTCTGCTCCCCCCAGACAGCTGCCCTGAGTTTCTGCGCCAGCTACTCTGACTCCCCTCACACACCCCTGCCTCTGCCTCGCACTCCAGCCTGTCTCTTCCAAGGTAGAAATCAAGGCTCTCTTTTCGTTGTCCAAGAAAAGTGAAAACAAACAACACTCCCATGGTTTAATGATAAATGTAGGGATTACACCACAGAAAACAAATGTTTAATAAAAGCAAGGCTCACATTCCAAGGAGCTACAGTTCACCCCGCTGGCTGCGCCTCACCAATCCTTCCCTTCTCCCATCCCTGCCTGTTGCTAGGCTGCTCCTCCTCCAGAGTCCTGCTCACTGTAACTTTATTGTCTCTAGGTCAGCTGGCCATCAAACGCCCTCCTCCACACCCCAACTAGGTAATAAAATCACATTACCATTAGCAGAATCCCTATAGACATCATTTAAGATAACATTTAACATCTGCTCTGAATCATTTATACTGGAATCCTAATCCCAAGAACAGTTAATAAATTAATCAAGACCTAATTGCTGACAACTCAACATGGATTTCTCATAGTAAAAAAGGGAGAGGCGGGGTAAGATACGTGGGCACTTCCTATATGCTTTTATAATTTTTTATAAATCTATAACTAAGTTTATGAAAAATGAGGAAAACATTTTAGTGACAGTTATAATTTGAATCTTAAACGTATTTGCTCCCTAGCCCAAGGTACTGTTGGGTGTTAGTAGAAAGTAAGCTTTGGGGTCGTAGACCAGTAGGCTGATGTCCTCAAAAGGGATACCAGGACCCCGTTCCCTTTCTCTTCCTCCTTCCTTCTCAATCTGACCATAAGGTAAAAGGTTTCGGTCCATATATTTCTACAGCGGTGAGCTACCTCAACAGAGGTCTGAAATCAAATGGAACCAGTCAATCCTGGACTAAAACCTCCAAAACTGAGATCCAGAATAAACCATTTTTCTTTTTATACTGATTTACTTGAAGTATTTGTTACAATAATGGAAAGTTAACATAGTTATATATTCCCTCACAAATACAAGCAAGGCAACTAAACAATTGCAGATATTTTGTCCTTGTCTCCACAATCAAAAATTAAAATGTAGTCTAATCTGAGAACATCTATCTACTTACAGACAAAATAAAGACAAATAGTCAAATAGTTTATCTTTTTGTTTTGTTTTCCCTTGTGTATGTATGTATTGTTTGTTTTTATAAGATATTATAAATTATATCTTGACAACTTTCCTGGGATTCCCATTAAATGTATACTTTGTGACATGTAAAATCTACTTTCTTCCATATTTTGAAAATGATGTTGATGACATAATTCATTTTCAGTTTTCTGGCACCTCTTTCTTTCTCTAGGATCTTGCAAATTTCACCAAGAGCTATGATCCTATCTGCACTTCTATTTATTCAATTTTTTAACGAGTAGTATGTGTGTGTGTGTGTGGTACTGAGTTTTTAGGTTATTAAATCTTTATAATGTGCCAGACACTGGGCTTTGGAGCTCATCTTCAAGTGAGACTTTCACATTGAACTGTACCCTTGGTCCTTTTTAATGTTTTAAACTTTTATCTATTTTTTGAGATAGGATCTCACCAAGTCTTTAAATTATCCTGGCTGAGCTTGAACTTGTAGACCTCCTGCCTCAACTGTCCAAGTGGCTGAGAATTTAGGCATGTACCAATGTACTCAACTCTTGATCCTCTGTATGTTGTACACACGGAATGACCAGCTTAATGTGAACTTGGAATAAGCCAATAAAAAATTAAGAGTAAATTACTGTATTTGCTGAGACATCACATAGACACAAACTGAAATGATACAGAGAAAATTAGCATGGCTCTGGTTCAAGAATAACATTTATTTCACAAAGTATTCCAATTTCAAATAAATAAATGCAAATAAATTCTGATAGCAATAGGTGTCATAGGAAAATGATGTAGTAGAGAGTAAATGAATAATACAAGAAATGTAAACAGCATAAAGTAGTAAACAATGTCATGATGTATGCCACAAAAATTAACAGAGCCATGAGACCAGAAGTAATGAGCGTGGGACGATGGGCGCTCACCCTGAACAGAAGGGCCAGTGGACTCCTCCCTCCCTCAGGAAGCGGGCTCTGAAATGAGAAATCTATGACGAAAAGAACTTTACAAGAAGCTTCTGATTTCAAAGAAGATGTGAGAGAAGTGGGCACATTCTTTAAGCTTGGTAGATCAAAGTTGAAATTTTATTCAGGAGAAAACCACTAGCTGGCATAAGGTCTTCGTCCGCTGCTAAGTTTAATCATCTGTGGCATCTCTTTGGGCAACAAATACCAGCAAATACCAGCAGCTCCATCTATCTTTAGCAGAATTGTTGGCAAAGAGCAAAGTCATGCAGTCTTCTTAGGAGGAAATTTCATTTAATTTCCTTCCTACCTGCTTTTGCCATCTTAACCTATGGAGAATACACCAGTCTCAACGCACAGTGTTATGTGCTTGTTCAGCTCCCTGTGATCCACAGTAATCTAACATTAGCATATTGAAAATGGAAATTCAATCACAAAGACATTTCTGCTCCCAGATTGTACAGAAGTCATTTTATTAAGTTTGCTTTCAAAAAGTGTTTTTCCCAAAATCTGGCATCGTCTTAAATGGCTATGTTAAAGGGCTCTAATGAAGAATTACTTACACAGAATTATCAGCACTAACTGTGTTTGATGCCCTCTTTGTCATTTGGGTGATGAGAAATAAAAGAAACCTGCACATCTCATTAAGGAAATCCTTTTAGAGCTCTTCAGCTGAACAAGCCTTTACGGGACAGTCTCCAGGCCACTGGCCTGACTACACAGCAAACATCTTCAAAGAACCGAACAGTAGCTGCAGTGAGGTGCCACTTAGGAGTAGCACCAAGTCCTACGCCACATCTCACTTCTTTCTCCTTGTTGCTCCCTTCCTTTTTTCTACTTTTCCTTCCTCCCATCACTACGCTTTCTGCATGCTGTGGGAATATCCCATTCTCCAAGTTTCCTTGGTCTTCAGCTCCATCACTCATTATTTTTTTACATCTTAATTGTAATTTAAAGATTTGGATCTTTCAATCAGCATTGTTTCTTAAAGCCTGGGCTTCCTTATTTATCAAAGGAGCTTGGCATCTGCTCCAGGAGACTGATAACTTAGAGAACGCATGTAAAGCAAAAAATGAGGGGCAGATATACTGAAAAATCCCCCAGGAACCTCGCCTTCCCACATGTACCCCCCTTCTCTCCACACCCAGGACCAGGGACTGAACACAGGGCCTTCACACTGGGCTACAAGCCCAACTCATTTTTACCTCTTTGTTTTGAGACACTCTTGAAAAGTAGCTGAGTTACTCAGGCTAGGCTGGAAATTGTGATCCTCCTGTCATAGCTTCCCAGAGTGCTAGAATTACCGATGTGCAGCACCATGTCTGGTCATCCTACCTTTTTCATTATTTTTTCTCTTCTCTGCCCACGCCATCAGTCAACAAGCTGCTCACCTACCTTGCTCACTTCAGGAAAGGCCTTGGGGGCCAAGGTTTGAAGGTTACCTGTATACAGTCTAATACACACAGAAATATAGTCTAGCAGGCAGAGACAATAACTGTTTTGCTTTCATTTCAATGAATTTCCCCTGTGATGAAAGGCAGGACTTTTTAAATTGAATACAATTACAAACTGAATCAGGACCCTAACCCTGCACCCATGCCCTCTTATTCAGAGGAATACAAGTACCTGAACATTATAGCAGCCTACCAACTTGTCAATCCAAGGGAAGAACTAACATCTAGTTAGTTAGGTGGGGTACAAAGCAAGCTTTCCTAAATTATCTCCTAAAAGCAAAATTCAGATACACAGATTCATTCTTTTCTGACTTTGCCATCACCTCCAGCCTTGGAGTCTTTTGTTTCCAGATGTGCACAAAAAGAGAAAGGAGAGTAGGGTATGAACACATAGGCAGCGTGTTAGGGGCCAGGTCTGGAAGTGATGCCCGTTCCTCAGTCCGGAGCATGTTGAGAGAAACTCGCCAGACTACAGGGAAAACAGAAAACTAGAACTCAGCTCAGGCACAGAAAGAAAAGCAAAAATAAAGTATAACCAACACATATTCTATTATGACAATTTATATTAAAATATTTTTTAGTATAAGTAGTTTTCTTTAGTATTTTTTTCATTGTCATGGTTATTTGTTCTATTAGGATTTCACTGGTACACAAGAAAACTAAAGGATGGGAAACAAAATAAAGTGTTTTTAAACTTTAAGTTCCCATAGAATTATAATAACCATCTTCTAAATGTTTCCATGCATTCTACAAAAGCCATATAGGTGAATGAAAATTACAAATGATGCCACATATAACATGTCTGGAAGAACCAGATCCCCTGCATTCTGCTGTTTGTTGTCTTCTCCTTCTCATTTCTCTGCGGCCCTTCAGCCTTAATCTTTCCCCATCTGCTAACCCCTTGCACCCAGACTATGGTATAAGTTCTGGTTAGACTAGAGGCCAAGTTCACAGGATGGTGATGCAGAAAATACTATGCTAAGAGAATGTTGGTGGCTTTTCATTCCTTGAATTGTGACATGTAAGGCATCTTTGTGTTGCCTCTGGATTAGAGAGGTGGGAAGCTGATGGTGATGAGGAAGAAAAAAACAACTGCCCTACCTGAATGAGATCATTCTGCTCTGTGAAACCAAGTGGAGAAGTAGAAAGAAGCATTTCTCCACTAGAGCATGCTCTAAAGAATAAGCTGAATCTCATTGCCAAAACTACTTCCCCACTGAAGGCACACAATATATAACACTCATAAGTTAAAGGAGGAAAGTTTATTTTAGCACAGTTTGTTGAGGTCTTAGTCCATAGTTTGATGGTTCCAAGACAGGATGACATGGTAGAGGGGAATCACAAAGGAGAAGCAGAGGATGGCAGCAGAGGTGGGAAGAAAAGCCGTGGTGCTGATCCGCCTCCCCTTCAGACTATTCAGGGTAGAAGCCTGTTTGCTGGTGCCCCCCAGACCCGGGGTAGGTCTGCTATTGTCCACACTCAGCACTGTGCTGAGCCAATCAGCAGGCTCCTGTAGTCATCACAGACCCTCATCCATATTCACATCCCCTGGATCCAGTTACCCCTGAAAAGCCCCACCTAAGAGTGCATGAGGTTTCAGGGGACGTTTAAATATAAACATAACATTCATAAACCACAGTAGCTAATTTTAAATTGATGATTTATGTCCTTAGTATTCCAAAGGATTTTTTTTTTGTAAACTCTTGTTTCAATTTATTTGTTACTTTGGAAATGAATAAGTTGGGATATTAGTGTAAAATTAGCACTATTTGAATTCAACAATTTTTAGAAAATTGTCCATAAGATATGGTAACATGTATGCAAAGAAGCTTTTCATTTTTTCCACTGAAGCATTTTGGTAGTAAGAGAAGTTTAGAAACACCCCAAATGCTTGTTTACAGAAAATGCCTAAATAATTTTAGTATAACCAGGCAACAGGTCATTTTGTAGCCATCGGGAAAGAATGAGGAACTCTTTACAGCAGTGGGTTTCCAAAGCAGAATAAAGGAGAAAACTGTATGCGATGGTGTATGTAGCCTCACACTATGCTCATGAAAGGAGAGAGACGGGAGTATACGATCATTTATCTAACTATCAAACATCTCAGGAATGATCTAAAAGAAATCAGTTACACTAGTTGCCTCTGGGAAAGACTGGGTGGGTGGAGACTTTAGCTCAAAAGGAGAGATTTTTACTTTTCTCTTACTCCCTCTTCAGGAAAATTCAAGTTAGTAATTTATTAATGAAGTTCTTTTGCACTTATCTTAGCAGTACAGGGCTCCAAAGAGTCACAGCTTCTCAGATGAGCTGGAACATTCCAGAAAGAAGCATCACGAAGCAAGCCCTGAGAGAGTCCCTTTTGTGTGCTAACTTGCGAGGAGAATCTGGATCTCCTTTTATGAAGGAAGGCAGCATTTTCTCTCATGACAGTCAGACTTCTGCATTCTTACATTTTTCTCAACTTGGCAACAGCTCAGAAAAGTAAACAGCAAAGGCAGGCAAACCATAAATTAAGCCCACACCATTGGGATGTTAACTCAAGCTATTAAATTTGTTACCTGTGATCTAAATATTGGAGTAAGACTTGGATGATACTCTGAAATTGTACCTAAAATCCAGAATAATAATTCAGCAAACAGCATTAAAATTTTTAAAAACTACTCAAGCTTTCCAATTGGTATTTACATAGCACATTCCCATCCTTAATGACATAAAGTGAAATCACTACAGATGCTTACTGCATCAGGGCTCACGGAACCTAGAGGAAAAGCAGATGGCTTATGCACATCGGAGGGCATTTTAATATTAAACAAATAAGCCACAGTTAAGTGGACATTGGCAGAGGCAAATCCTGTTGCACGCTTGGTGGGTATTTCAGAAATGGGCGTTGCAGAGTTTTGTCCACTGTAATCCTCAGCAGTTTATTCAAAATGGCTTCAGGCAAGGCCTGTGGGCATTAAACCAAGGCTAAGACTAACAGCAGTGAAATGAGAATTCACACTGGCACAGAGAGGTGAAAGCTGTCATGGAGGTTACTCAACCCGGCTGAAAGGGAATGGAGGACGTTTTGTTCGCAGGGGTGGAGAGTGGGGTTGTGACTGTTGCTAAACTAAGAACAGATTTTTTTAAAAAGCTAGACTTACGTTCTCTAGAAGTATGATGGAGATGCACAGTAGAAGGAAGTTTACAAAAGTGAAAGAGGCAAAGTGAACAAAAAAGCAGGTGGAGAGATTGGAGAGCCAGCAATTGATGCAAGCCAGAAAGCGATGCAAGAACTTTAAAAGAGGGAATGTTTAGATTTTAAAGCATTTAGATTTTAATTGTCTTCAAAAGCCCATTTGCTAAAAACTTGGTCCCCACTGCTGTGGTGTTCAGAGGTGGGGCTTCTGGGAACTAAGTAGATGAAGAGGGCTCTGGCAGTGTGAATGGATTAATCCACTAATAGACTCTTAATTTAATGGACTATTGGATGATGGTGGAAATTTTGAGTGGTTGAACCTTGCTGTAGGAAGTACGTGAGGGAGGGGTACTATTGAAGAACAACAAAAGAAAAGTCACTAGGACAGAATTTGCTTCCAGAAAAGTGGGAATTCTACCTGACCACGTGGTTCAAGAGCCTTTGGGAATGGCTTGTGGGAAGAGTTTGGAAAGGTTCAGAGATGTCACCTGAAAGAGCAGCAGTGGAATGCCGTAGGTTGTTCTATTTGGAAGAGTCTGGTCGGAGCTCAGAAGACCAGAAGGCTGATAGAAATCCTGCCACTAAAGACCAGGGTCAGGAGGTTTCAGCTGAGAAGAAAGACTCCATTTGCTGCTGGATTCCATATGATGTGTGTTATTGCATGGCAGAAAGTTTGTCTGCATTTAGCCTATGTCCAGAAACTTTGCCTGAGACTGAGATTATAGGTGTTGGACTAGTGAATCTGGCAGAAGAAATTTCAAGGCAGTCAAATGCTGAGGCTGTGGTAAGGTTATTGTTGGGGGCTTTTAGCCAAACCTATGTTGAGAATCAAGAGCAAAGAGCCCAGAAGGATGATTTAAAGTGTTGTGCGTTTGCCAGAAAGGAAGTTCCAATAAAGCTGTGGTATATAAAGATGAATCTGAGGAGATCCTCCTGTTGAGGAGAAACAGGAGAATATAAAAGATGGCCTGAGTCCATCACAAGAAACAGCAAGTCTCCACCCTTTGCAGCCTCAAAACTCCAAAACTGACAGACTTTGCTTTGAGAAGAAAGCCACAGAGGGACATGTTCCAGAAGGGTGGTGGCACAGAAAAATTTTTCCTCAGAATTGGATTCAGAGTGCCCACTGCATGTTTGGCTTTGCACTCACAGCTTCACATACTGGCCTCTCAGGGGTGACCCCTGAAGTTTTGAGAAACGAGGGACACGGATTGCCTAAAGAAAGATGTAAGAAAGGAGCAACGTGGGCCTAAGAGAGAAGCCATGGGAACTGTAACCACCAGAAGTGCCATAGGATGAAGTAATTTAAGCCCTTTGGAGCTCACAGTTTGCCACAGAGTGCTTCACATACTGGACATGGAACTACAGGACTTTGTGTTTGCCCTGCTGGATTCTGGACTTGCTTTGGTCCCAATCCTTCATATTCCCTTTTGCAACTTTTGGAATGAAAACATTTATCTTGTGCCACTGAATATTGAAAATGTTTAACTATGTTTTCATTTGTACAGGGATTTGCAGCTAAGTTCACCTTACACTTTGGAGGAGACTTGGAACTTAGACTTTACAGCAATGCTGAAAGTGTTAGGACTTTGGTGCTTCTTTCCCATGGACCAAATATCTTTTTTGTAAGGAGATGTACATGAGTCTTTGGCAGGCCAGAGGCAAAATTTTATGGTTCTGATGTACTATAATGTTGATAGACAATACTGGCTCCTTAGGATTGTTAAATCTGTGTTATAATGTTCAAGTTGTGAAATGATACCAATATACATGTCTTTGTATCTTTGAAACTGGTTTAAAGAAATGTGTCTGGTTGCCAAGTTGATAAGGGGTGAATTGTAATGGTTGATACATTGTGTCAATTTGAGAAGATTAGAAGTTTAACTAAGGGACTCAGCAGGGGGCAGGGGCCTCACTTTGTAAACATCTTCAGCTTGTGCAGGAGGAGGGCACAGAGGTGGTGTGAGGGCTACACTCACCCTGGGGTGGAGGGAGTTGTAGCCTGCTTACAGTAAAAGGGGGAGAAGAGGTTTGCTCCGCCCACCCTTTTTTTGCTCTTGTTGCATTTGCTGTCTTATCCCACCTTGAAGTGTTGCTCCTATGCCATGCAAACCTGCCTTGGAGACAGCTGATTATGGACTGAAACTTCCACAAACTGTGAACTAAGCAAACTTTTCCTTCTTTAATCTGGGTGTCAGGTATTCTGTTTCAGGAATGAGAGAAAAGTAACTAAGACAAGGAATGTTATACTTTAGATTTTAAATGTCTTCAAAAATTCATGTGTTAGAATGTTGATCCCTACTGTGGTAGTATTCAGAAGTAAAGCCTCTGTGTGGTAAGTGGATCAAGAGGTCTCAGACACTGGGAATGGGTTAATCCACTTATAGATTCTTAATTTAATGGGCTATTAGGTAGGTGGAAATTTTGGATCGTTGAGCCTAGCTGGAGAAAGCACACTGTGGGGCGTGTGACCTTGAAGAGTATATTTTGTCCCTGGCCACCCCATCCCATCTCCTCTCTGCAGCCCCTGTCAACCACCATGAAGTGAGCAGTCTTGTTCTACCCAATGCTCCTCAGTATGACATAGGCCTGGGCCAAGTAATCACTGACTGAAATCTCTGAAGCTAAACTTTTCTTTTTTTATATTGAGCTTCAAACATCATATTTTCATTCTAAATATCTAAAATTCTTATTTTTCAATTGTTGCTTAATAAGGTTGAAAAACTTTTAAAGAAAAAAATTAGAATAAGCCTAACAACTCTGTATGATCACAGATCATCGCATTAACCTTGCCAGAGAACTTATTAGAGAAGCAAAGCCTCGAGCCTCACTTCCAGCTCACTGAACCAAAAATTAAAACGACCCATCCGCCTGTGTTGACAAACCTCCAGGTCACTCTGAGACTTCTCAAGTTTGAGAACCACTGTCTTACTCTTCCACTTAACAGAATGTCCAAGCTGATCTGTGTTATAAACATAAAATTGATGTAAAATTGCTAAAGCTGTTTTCTGCATACCAGCCAAGTGGGCAATATACCCACTAGCTAAATATTTATTAAGAAAATTAAAATTCTCCCCCCTAGCAAACAAACCCATTCATTTCTTTCCAGCCCAATATTTCCAGAAATTAAGTTTCAAATGAAATTTGAAAATTGTTGGATGGAGAATGGATGATGAGGACAGGCAGAAAATCATGAGTACATCTGAATTAACTTCTCAGGACAAAATACACACTGGGATGTTCTTTTCAATTTAAGTGTAGTAGTTACAGATATTAATTGAGACAAACATAAAAAACTGAATACTGGAATTTTTGAAATGAAAAGAAAAACAAATGAAGAATATTTGGAGCTTAGGATGACTGGGTTAGAGTGTTGTTTCACAGGATGGGAAAAGCTTATGATTTTAGTTCTGTAGCTGTGTTTAGCACTGCAGTTTTACTAGCTGTGAGTGATAACATTCTGGATAATTCACAGAATATTGGTGGCTTACATATTTTTCTTTGTGTTTCCTTTTTTGTGGAAGAAATAGAGAAATGTAAGTGCATTGAAATATGTAAGTGGTTATTATCCATTTTCAAATTACCAAACAAATAGGCTCTTTTCTTATTAAAAAGATGGAGATACAGCAGGAGAAGTTGGGAAAAATAAAGAAGAAAAGATGAAGGAGGAAAAATTGGAGAAGCATGACCTAGAGGAGGAGAAAGGAAAGGAGAAAAAGAAGGAGAAATATTTAGAGAGTGTGTTGGGGAATCTTAGTGTGTTTTTGACAACCCAGTCATCCCTTTCTCCATAACCTCATAATAAATAAAATAAAAAATTCACCCAAAGATCATTATTGTTCTTTAGTTCCTGAGAGTGTCTTAGTTACTTTTCTCCTTGCTGAGACAAAATACCTGGCACCCAAAGTTAAAGGGAGAAAATTTATTTAGCTTACAGTTTGTAAAGATTTCAGCCCACAATCCATGAACTCCAAGGCAGAGGGGAACATGGGAAAGGGACCACTGTTCCTGCTATGCATTCATAAAAAAGATTACTGGGACCACAGGAGGACTTCTGTCCACCAGTTGTTCTCATTTCCTTTTACTCAAGCCTCATGCAGGGCAGCCTCTTTTTATCTAAGGACAAGAGGCTTTTTATTTGTATTAGTGTTTTGCAATTTGTGAGAATCATCATATTTACTTTTTTTTTTTCTACCATTGTCACTATGGAACTGCCACTGGTATGGGTGGCATGTCTAAATTCTGTGATATTGTAAATATTTTCTGCCATCTTGTTTTCTTTTTTTTTTTTTGTCGGTACCGGGGATCTAACTCACGACTGCCTGCTTGCAAGGCAGGCGCTTAAGCCCCTGAGCTAAATCCCCAGCCCCTGCCGTCTTGTTTTCTTGATGCTTCAGGGTAATGTTTCCCTCCCTTTGTGTATTTCATTTTCAGGGATAATCTAAAAGATGTTTTAAAAGCTATCACTGCATTATGATGCAACCACCTGAAATCAAATGGAATTTGCTGTGGATAAACTAGCCAAACTAAGAAACAGAAGTTTGTGGTATTAGATAAGAATTAAAAGATCATATCTTCTACAATGAGATGATAACTCATTGTGACTTTAATTCACATTTACCAAATGTTTAGTGCTGTTGAGTATTTTTTTTGCAAACAGTTTTGTATGTTTTCAGTTAAGAAATGTCTGTTTAAGTCCTTTGTATATTTATCAATTGCGTTACTGGTTTTCTTGTTACTGAGTTGAGTTTCTTGTGTTTTGGTATTAATGCCTTAGCGAATACATGACATGCAAATAATTTCTTCCACTCCTTGGCTGTTTGCTTTGTTAATTGTTTCCTTTTCTGTATAGAAGCATTTTAGACTAATGCAGTTTCATTTGTCTAGTTTTGCATTTGTTGCCTTATCTTTCAAGTGGACTTATTGTTGTCCAGTTTAGTGTCATGAGTCTTTTCACTTATCTCTTCTTTTAGTAGTTTTATAGTTTCAAATCTTAAAGTTCTTTAATATATTTTGTGTTACTTTTGTATACAGTGTAAAATAGGACTTATTTTCATTCTTCCTCATGTGTATACCAATTTTCCCAACACTGTTTTTTGAAGAGACTGTCCTTTCCTTGTTGTGTGTTTTTAGAATTTCCATCAAAAATCAAATGACTGTAAACGTGTGGGTTTGTTTCTAGTACTAGTGAGGATATGAAGACGTTCATTTTGTGTACACTCCTGGGGAGAATATACATTAGTTAAGCCTTGATGAAGAACTGTATGGCGGCTTGTCAAAAGCTTAAAAATGAAACTACTATATGATCCATAAATCTCATGTCTAGTAAATGTCCAAAATTATTGAAATCCATATATGCCAAAGAGCTATCTGCATTCCCGTGCTATTATTGCAACATTACTTATAACAACCAACATGTAGAATCAACCTAGGTGTTCATCAACAGACGAAAGGATAAAGGAGATATGTATATAACTTGTCCATAAGAAGAATAAGATCATGTGACCTGTGACAATATTAATGAGCCTAAAAGGTTTTATGCTAAATGTAATGAACCAGAAACAGAAAGACAAATGCTACATGTTCTCACATATGCTTACAATCTAAAAATAAAGTTAAACTCAGATTTTTTGGGAATAATAAAGGCTACCAGAAGTGGGACAAAGGAAGTGAGAGGAAAATGGAAGTTGCTGGTCAGAGTATAAAGTTTCAGTTAGTTGGGAAAATTAGTTTTGAAAATCTATTGAATAGCAGCATGACTACAGTCAATAACAATGCATATTTTTAAACACACTATGAAAGTATAATTACTAAGGAAGTTTAATTGCTAAGAAAGTAAATTTCAAATGTCTCACCATAAAAAAGGACATGAGAGATAGATACATTAGTTAACTTAACCTATGTACATTATATACATATATTAAAATTTATATTGTACCCCAAAATGCATACTATTATGATCTGCCAATTAAAAACATCAATAACTTTAAAAAATAGTATATCTCATTAGTGCCAATAGAACCTATCACTTCCGAAGGACAGAGAGGTAATCAGGCCAAGTCCTATTAGAAAAGGCACATAGAGACTCAGGGTACTGGATTCAGCCACATGAAAGTTATTGGTAACCTTGAAAATGGCGTATAGGAGGGGGGAAGCTTCAGGAGACTCTGTTCCCATCATGGTGTCCCCTGTATAGGCCCACTATATTATGGGAAGTCCCAAACACCCCAGACCAGAAATGGGGTCAGTGGCCTTTGAGGATGAACTTCACCAGGGAGGAGTGGCCTTTGCTGGAATCTTCCCAGAAGGATGTCTACAGAGATACAATGCAGAAAACATTCAGAAAGCTGGATTTATGGTATTTGTAGTTACAAGAGAAACAAAGCACTGGTCCTCAAAAAATTGTTATTCAGCAGATACTTAAAGGAAACAAAGAATCAGCCTTTCTGGTAGGCAGT